>OOFC01049377.1:34885-59773 GCA_900323345.1 Pseudochromis fuscus | reverse complement strand
ATCTCTTTAAGAAGGACATTACACCCAAATCCCTACTTGTGTTTTAGATCCCTCAGCAAAAACTGAGTTTGACAATCAGCAGTTTTGGGTCAAGAAAGTGTGTGTGTGTGTGTGATTTTGAAGAAGAAGTAGGCAGACAGACAATTATACTTTTCATTACACATACCCTCCCTGAAAACCACCGTCTAATAGACCGTTGGGCTCACACATGGGGCTCTCCTCCATCGCTCTCACCCGGCCCGACTGCTTTTACATCATAAATCAGCAGTAAAAACATCTCTCTGTGTAGCAGCTCCACTCGTCACATGACTAGCTTTGACCTTCTCCATCAAATATCTCTCACCTCGGCCTACTGTAGCCTTTAGCAGCGCTGCTAACCAGACGCAGATGGACGTTTACAACTGACAGCAGATGGAAAGAACTTTGCACAGTCGAGTGGAGCCTGAAAACTGTAGCCTCATTTGTGGTGCCATGTTTCTAACAGCCTCTGGTTTAATAATTATCTGTCCTTTCTGTTTTCAACTATGAAAAGTTGAAGACCTCAGCTAAAAACTTGAAGGTTTGTTGTCAGGCATTTCCATGTATGTAAATGTATGCAAAAAGTACAGGATGTTGCTATAATGTGGAGAAGCACTACCTGATGTAGCAGTAAAACAACATAGATTTAAAAGTCCCACAGATCTGTCTTCATGTTATTGAAAAGTAAAGACCTAAACTCATCATTATTCATATTTTATTCTAGTTTGCTCGTAAAGCCTTCGTCGCTGTTTATTAATAACATGCAAACCGTCAGATATGATCACGACCGTGTCCGTCATCTTGCTTGTTCCTCTCCTCGGTTTGCTTCTTCATAATCCCACGTGGCGTAAACACACCCGGGGTTGTCCTGCGGTGGGCAGACGGGACTTAGACCAGGGATAAGAGAAAGTGCTTGGTAGACAACGCGGGCTAATTTGTAAAAGATACAGCGGCTGCACGGCTTTCCAAGGCACCGTGGGGGAACCAAAACATTCAGCAGTTGTCCAAACAGATTCCTACTCTGCTCTGCAGTGGACGACACAGCACTGCTATAATTTACACACACACGCACACACACACACACACACACGCACAAATACACAGGCTCTCTCTATCCTCCGGCGCAGGAATTTATTTTGCTTGGGGTGATTGCTGTGTCTGCAAGTTTTGAAGCCTTGTTAATGAATTTGAAACGGGGTCACGCCGGGATTGATGGGTGAGAATTATGCGTATGTGTGTGCTGCAGAAAAAGGGAAGTGATGTGGGGAGCTATTATGAGATCACGCAAGCTAAGCACCTTTGTCTCACTATAAAGTCTGACATTATTTTCATAAAGATTATCCACTGTGGAAGATTTGATCAGAGTGTGATCTGTGATACGGCTACGATAACACGGCGATCGCTGCGTGCATTTAGGCGTAAGCCCGTGTGTTTCTGCCTTTTTGCGTTCACACGTGCAACTTTTCACGTGTTTGCTTTCTGCAGGGGGGAAACTGAGGGATAATAAGCAATAGGGGGCGCCTGCACACAACTTCACAATCAAGTCATGCCACTGCACCGACACTCAGGACACACACAAACTGTGAAAAGAAAAAAGTATGTGAAGCATTTGTTTGCAATGGAAATCATGTAATCAAATACATATTCAAACATTATGTCCTGGTAGATCATCTTTTTCACCACTAATCTTCACTGTGATGTTTCCTGAGTCTGCTCTGTGGGCAGTAGCTGAACCAGGGTGCGTGTTTCTGTGTGTGTGTGTGTTTCTGTGTGTGTGTGTGTGTGCGTGACCACTGCTGCCCTTCCCATATCTGTCTCCCATCGCTCTGTCTTATCACAGCACACACATACCTCAGCATTGCCTCCTGTGATTGTGTAAAAAGCCTGGGGCTTTTTTTCCACGCCACAGAGACAAGGAGAGGAAAAGTGAGTCTAGTTGTTTGTGACAATACCAGGGCGAAGCGGGCGCTGCGGTGCTCGGGAGATTCTGTTGTTATAGGGACAAAACAAATAAAGTGTCAGCCATTCAAAAGATGGCGAGGCTCAAGAGGGTCAGGCCGAGCTAATTCCTTTGGAAAACAATCAGCTGCCATCTTGTTCTCTCCCTCAGCTGCTGTCCTGACTTTCTTGACACTGATGGACATTTTGGAAAAGTCTCCAGCAGTGGCACAAAGGTCAAAGGTTACATTACTAGTTGGAATATACAATGTATTAAATGTCAACTAAAAATAACATTGTCCAGTCGGATTTCCATTTGCCTCCAACTCTTCATTTGTGATGATCCTAAATGAAACAGATATAAATTCAGCGTATCCTTCCACAATCATTCATGGGAACTACTTTCTCCAGAGGAAATGTGTCTCTTCTTGCAGTATGTGCCGCATTTTTTAAAAGAATCTCCATCACTTCTGCGCCACAAGTTACGTAAACTCTGTATGGTCATTATGTTGACTGTGCCTCTTTAAAATTTCTAACAACATTTGCTCAAACATTTGATGCCAGGTTAGGAAGCCAGCTTCATTCCTGGCCTACCTTCCATGTTGTTTGAGGGCAACAGGCCAGGGGGGCTCTCTCTTTACCTCTCAGGGAAAATTGCTGCTTTTACCCTGTGTTAGCGCTGGAAATGGCTGCACTAGCAGGCTCAATACATAGGTCAGCCAGGATAACCCCCATATCCTGATTACTGACACAGTGTGCCCTCTGGAACATAGGCCAGCAATAAAAAAGGGCTTCACTGTGCTGCTGCTGCTGCTGCTGCTGCAAACCTGCCTGCATGGCTCGTATGGTTGTGCACGAGGAGGTATCTACTGCACTGCTTTTTTTTTTTTTTAAAGTGAGTTTTAGCCAGCAACACAGGACTCATCCACACAAAAACTAAATGTGAAATGTGAATATGCATGTGTGTAGAAATCAATAAGATGTTGAGCAGGAGCTTTTCTTTCCACCACTTTGCTCTGAAGAGACTGAGATACAAATGGTAAGGAGAACACACACACACACACACACACACACGCACACAGGGCTTTTAAATCTTTAGCTGATATAGCAGAGTGAGAGCCCCCCCACATGTCTATGAATATCTCTTTTATTATTACTATTGACCCATGTGCCATAAAGAATGGCAGGGGCTCTGCATTACTCAGGCCTCAGAATTATGTGGATACTACTAAAGGGCAGCAGACACACAAACACACAACACTGCCACGCTCATGTGTCTGCTCACAGGCACTGTGTGTGTGTTTGACACCAGGCTCCTCTCACAGTGGAGATACACTTTGATCAGTTTCACACACACATATAAATACAGTTATTCACAATAAATACTGGAGGTGAATAAAAGTACAAAGGAGGTGTTACAGGTTTTTATGTGTATCATTGAAATGTGACAAATTGAAATGGGAGTTTTTAATTCATACTTTTAGAGTATAACTCTTCACGTATGTAAAACAAGAACAAAAATAATTCATTAATTGTCTCACTTTAAAATTAATCTGGAGGATGACAAGTTGTGTGCATTGTTGTATTTGCTACTACTACTAAAAAGCTTTAATTTTTGTACAACTAAGACAATAACCTGGGACTATTTCTCTAATCTGTGTGTGTGTGTAAGTGTGTGTGTGTGTGTGCCTTTGTTTGTGCGTGTACTGGGGGGACACTTTGATAAATGGCCAGTTTATGGTGCTGTCACACTGAGGACGTCTATGGGGAAATACTTCCCCACAAGCACCAGTGTGTGCGTCCGTGTGTGCGCGTGGATGTGTTTGTGTGCGGAGAGGAGTGCAATGCTCTGGTCATCTGATTGCGAGCCCCGCGGTGTGGCGCATGATTAATCAAACTGATTGGATGGGGCAAATATGGTTTGTAATAGCTCAAAAAAGGGAGAGGGTCAGGGAGGGAGAAATGGATTACTCTGGAAGATGTGTGTGTGTGTGTTTGCACGTGTGCGGCGCAGAGGTGTGTATGAAAGGGGGCTGGAGTGAGGCTGGTGTGTGTTTGAGGGTCAGGGGTCAAATAAATGGAACATGAAAGAGTAAAAACACAGTGCGGCGCTGCTGACACAGCCACAACCCGGTTAATATCTCACAGGGGCTACGCTCTCACTGTGAGTACACAGACTTTTTTTTTCACACACACACACACACACACACACCGACAAACACATGTATCCCAGCGCGGTACACAGCAACGTTTGAGTAATTGAGCTGTGCCATTGCAGCTTTGTAATCGCTGACGTGTCTTTACATAGCCTTTGTGGCTGAACAATAGAGTGCCGGGACTAAGTTGTCGCTGGTCACAAGAAAGGCGGAAGAGAGCGAGAGTGGGAGAAACGAGTGGAGAGAGGAGGAGGGGGCGAAAACGCAAACAAGCCGCTCAGCCTGCATATATGGGTGCCACCTGGTCTTAGATCAATGCACCGACACATAGGTCACTTTTAATATGCTTTGATCTGTCGCCCCAGCTGGGATGTGTGTTCAGGGAGGCGGGGGTGTGTGTGCCCTATCAAGCACATCTTGTTTTCGGACGCCGGATACGGTGTATGAACTATCAAATTGTCCCTTTAATAGCTCCATTCTTCTTCCCTCATTATCTCTCTAACTGCCTCCCCGGAGATGTGGTCAAGGAGACAAAGATGGACGGACGATTTGAGGAAAGCAGATTCGTGCAGCTATTTAATTTATGTCTATGCACATTATTATTATTATTATTATTATTATTATTATGATTATTATTATAATCATAATAGTAATAGTAGTAATAATAAACCTTTTTTATAGAGCACTTTTCAAAATTAACTTTACAAAGTACTTTACAGAAGTTCAAAGAAGAAGGCATACATACAAAATCAGCATTAAGTAAAATTTGGAAAGGCTTTACGATAAAAGCAAGTTTTAAGAAGAGATTTAAGAGCAAACTGAGTAAGCCGATCTAATTTCCCCAGGTCGTTCCAGAGCTTTGGGGCTCACACGGAAAATGCCTTGTCCCCTTTCGATGTGTCTGGAACCAACAAAAGGCCCTTGCCTGAGGATCGCAAGGTGCGAGTGGGAGAATGCGGGGTTAAAAGATCAGAGATGTAGCTCGTGCAGAGCCCAATAATTGCTTTAAAAGTTATCAATAAAATTTTAAAATCAATTCTAAAATGTACTGGCAGCCAGGGTAAAGAGGCTAAAATAGGCGTTATGTGCTCATATTTCTTTGTCTTGGTTACAGTCTGGCAGCTGAGTTCTGTACTACTTGGAATCTGTTCAGGGAAGTTGAATTAAGACAGGTAAAAAGACTGTTACAGTAATCCAGTTGTGATGAAATAAAAGCATGTAAAATCATCTCTGTATCTTAAAAAGTTAAAGATCGGATCTTTGAAATATTTCTAAGTTGGTAAAAACAAAACTGCAAACTGCAAACGACTGGGGTTAGTGGCTTTAATATTGAGGTAGAGCTGTGTATCATCAGCATAAAAATGATATAACACATTGTGTCTTTGAATTATCTGCCCCAGGGGAAGCATGTATAAAGAAAATAGTATTGGTCCCAAAACTGACCCCTGGGGCACACCATACTTTACAGGGGTCAAAGAAGACGTGTGGTTATCCAGTGCAACACAGCACCCTCTGTTTGTAAAATAGGATCTGGGGGGACACTATTTTCTCTAAAATCTTAGCTAGAAAGGGTAGCTTCGAGTCTGTAATTTTGTAGGAGCGTAGGGTCCAGAACAGTTTTCTTTAACAAAGGTGTCACACAGGCAGTTTTAAAATAATCAGGGACACAGCCAGAGGACAGGGAACAGTTAAAAACAGCAAGCAGCATTGGCTAAAAATTGCTTCTCGAGGGTGATTCAAATCTTTAAAAGAGGCACTGGGTGGAATAGAGGCTCTGATAGATTCCACCTTATCATTAAAATAGAATAAGAACCTCAGCATTTGATGCAATAGGGACGTAGGAGGGGGGCTGAGTTATTTAAATGATCAACAGTCAACTGTTGCCAGTGACTCACACAAATTTATTGGAAAATTCTCATACCCCTCTGTTTGTAGTGTGCTCCTGGATAATCTCCATTTTAAGGGCCAGCCAGCCCTACCCCTTGCCCCTCCATCAACTCATCAACAATAAGTGAACATGCAAAATGGAGGGGTATCCTAAGGACTGAGGCCAAGGGGTGAATTGGGGTTCGGCATAAGAATCGTCTCATGGGTTCTTCAGATAATTAACAGCAGATCTGGGACACAGATGTGCTATATGCTTTATACGTGTCTGACAAAGTTGGGGACAGTCTCTTTGGCCCCTTGCACTGTATGACTTGCATGTTTTAAATACTTAACCCATTACCTCCGAGCATATCGTCAGTGACACGTCTGCAAATGCATCGTTGGATTAAAGTAATTATAGGCAATCAGAAAAATTCCAGTGGTTCCTGAGAGCTAAGATGTTGCACTTTACAGTAAATAGTGTAATTATGGTAATTTCACTAGCGTCTCTCCTACAAGCCGACACTGTAACCAATTTACTATATACTACGTGTTGTACGTGTGTAATAACAGTGACAATGAAGCAAGAATAGCAGAAAAACAAAAACAAATTTTGATTTTTAGAGCTTTAGTGAACAAAAACACTGCAATTTCACATGAATGTTTGAGTTTGCATGTTAGATTTGAAATCAAAATAGCCATAAAAAGTCCAGGTGGAAATTTGCAGGCTCTTGGTGGTAAAGGGTTAAAGAGTCATCATTCTTCTTTGGATGGACGTGGTTGACAGAAGAGATCGTTTTTACTGAATTTGGCAGACTTCTCTAAGACACACGATATATAAAGAGATTTGTAGGAGCGAGGGATGGACTGGGACCAAAAAAACAGCCCTGGACTTTGGCTTGCCCCGGCCCACAATGATCGCTGTGTGGGAACACATCACCGCCACCTGGCACAGGTGTCAAAATTATTTAAACATGGCTTACGTTACTCTACCATCCAAATTATGCCAATAGCACTGATGTTGATAGATGTTGTGTTAAGAGCATGGGTATTCCTCTTTAACTTGAATACTCACAAAGACATGAAGGTCTCATCATACTATTATCGCTGCTGGATGTACTGCAGCTGTTAGTTGTGTTGCTGCTGTTGAACATTTCAGTAAGTTTGCGGCATTCAGCGGCTTCACTCTCTAAATGTCAAATTTTTTTCCCCCTTGCCTTCTCAGTCCCAGCCTTTAAGTGCTATCCAGGCCTGGGATTTCATCATTTTAAGGTCAAGGCCACTTGGCCTTTAGTGTTATCAATTTTTTGAGGACACAAGGCTAAGTGCCAGGGCAGGAAGACCTGGAAGGAAGGTCTTCGAAGTATTCCCTCCACCGATCCACAATGTCCTGAGTTGAGGTCAGCAGCACACTGTTCCCACCATACACAGTGTTGATGGAGCACTGCTTCCCCCTCCTGAGACGCCAGATGCTGGTCCAGAATCTCTTCGAAGCCGAGTTTTTGCCTTGGCGACCGCTGTAGCTGCTGTCCACTTGGCCTGCCGGTACCTGTCTGCTGCCTCCGGAGTACCACTAAAAGGCCCGATAGGACTCCTTCTTCAGCTTGATGGCATCCCTCACCACTGGTGTCAGCGGGTTTGGGTATTGCTGCCACGACAGGCACCGACAACCTTACGGCCACAGCACCCATCGGCAGCCTCATCAATGGAGGCATGGAACATAGCCCATTCGGACTCAATGTCCCCCACCTCCCCTGGGACATGGTTGAAGCTCTCCCGGAGGTGGGAGTTGAAGCTCCTTCTGATGGGAGACTCTGCCAGACGTTCCCAGCCAAGGTTATAATAGTTTTGAATTTTTCATTAGTTTTTATTTTTATTTCATTTTGACTTCACGTCTCCAATTTCAATTTAGTTTTAATTATTTTTTTTATCCATGTTTGTGAGTTTCGTTTACTTTTTATTTTTACGTATTGCTTAGTTTTTATTAGTTTTAGTTTTAGTGTTAGTTTTAGTTTTTTTCTAATATGGTCTATTTTTCAGGGATGACATTAAAAACTAGAAAAGCACTCTGAGAGCGCAGACCTCCGCCAAGCACTGTTAAGGCCAATTGATACTTCCCGCCTCTGCATGTGCGCGTTGGTGCACGAGGGTCCGCAAATTCCGGAAATGTCATGGAACACGTCAGGAAGTGCTCGAGTGGACAGGCGCAGAGGCGTCCGCGTACAGCTCCAAAAATGTGAGCGCGTCGCCTGGGCACGGAGGGCGCAAGCAACTGCGCATGTGTCAAAATCAATACAAGCACCTGCACTGCACTTGCATTAGCATATCAAGATGGACGTCTCCAAGGAGAGACTTTGCGAGGAGAATCCTTAAAAAAATTCCTGGATCCAGACGGTGTTGCAGATCACCACCAAAATGAAATCAGTTCTTCCTTTTCCTATTTCCAAGATATCCTGAAAATTTCATCAAAATCCGTCCATAAGTTTTTGAATTATCTTGAACACAAACAGACAGACAGACTGACAGATGAACGCTGGCAAAAACATAACCTCCTTGGCGGAGGTAAAAATTAGGAAGATTTAGGTTAGTTTGATTGACAGGTTGAGAGCTGGTCTGAGCCCAGGCAGTGTACTCATGTTTAAGGCTCAGACCTCCTCACCTTTCCCTTCATATTCAAATATGGTCACTTCTGGTTCCAAAAAAACAACATGGTGGCGCTCAAATGCAAAACGGGAACGTTACACATTCACAGTCGCATCTAACTTTGCTATCACATGAATAACATGAAACAAAAACAATGCCTTTATTTACCTCTTTGTCACTTTAAATATGCACTGGATCAATAGATTAGCTTTACAGTTGTTGGTGTGTGTTGTTGCAGTTGTGTTGTAATTTTGGCAGTAACCACTTTGCCCATATTTCATACACTCACGTGTCACTTTATGTGTTCATATTTAAGTCCGACCCATAAAACACAAATGAAGAAGAGAGTGAAGTGTTCAGAAACAGGCTGTGCAGGAAGTTTGAAGACATATGACTACCTGCAGGTTATCTGATAGCTGCTGCTGGTAGTGGCAGAGTAGAGCTTTATTGGTGATGACACTCATCACAATTGCACTTGGAAAATAGGAAGGTATGTAGGCTTGCATATGGTGTGTGCTCTGAATTCCCATTAGACGACCAGGGAGAGAACAGTCATGTGTTGTAAAAGAGGATGGAGCTGAATACCTAATATGCTTTGCTCTGTTTTGGACTCCCTGGTTCGCTCCATTTCCTCAGCATCGTGAGGAAGGGTTGGAATTGGTCAACAGCACCAATTCAACACAGCATGGATTTCCTCTGTCTCAGCAAGCAGTAACATTTTCTGATCCAAAATATTAGTTCCTTTCCTGAACTGTGTTAACATTTGACAGATCCTGACAGAACAGGGGTTGAACCAGTTACATATTGGTATTTTTAAAGGATCTTATAGTACTATATGTACTTGCATCTATCCATCTGTGTCTGTATGAGAGAGAGAGAGCAATAGAAAGAGGAGGTCCCCAGAGGTAGGAATGACATTTGAAAGAAGTATCCCACCGGGACCAAGCCAGCTATCTCAGTGCTTTATGTGTATCAGCAGGACTAGGCGCACACACACTCACACACATGCATGTGCACACACACATCCTGGTTCTTCTGAGTCAGGGCAATCCGTCCATCTGTTACTCTGTCAGTTGCACATCATCCTTAGTAAATGGGGTTAACAGCCACCGCTGTGTTAAGAGAGGCAGGGATAACAAGTCCTCGTGCCACAGAGAGATGGGCGGGGGGCTCAGAGAGGCAGAGAGGCATCGACAGGGAAGGAAAGGGTGAGAGAGGGAGGACACATTATAGAAAGTGTAAAAAATTCTTTGATTTAGGGCCTGTGATTGAGGATAATAGTTTGCTACCCTGCTGAGTTTGCTGTGCTGAGCCAGAGAGACCAGAGGAAAAATGGGGTGCTGGAGTGGCTATAAGAGCCTGAGTAAAGGAGGTGGTGGTGGTGGGGGGGGTCATTTGTGAAATAGCAGCGGGATGAGGTAAGACATAAGCAGGAGATGAGGAGGAGGTGAAGGAGAAAGAGTAGGAGGGAATAAATGGATAGATTACAGGTGAAAAGGAGATCACGAGGAGTCAGGTGCCAAATATGAAATAGAAAGAGAGTTTTGGTCTTAGTAAGTCTGACACAAGGGATGCTCATTTACTGTAATTTAGAAGCTTACGCACACACAAACACACTGTGTGAGGCGGTCCATTGTGAATTATAATATCTCTGGAGAAAGCAGCAGCTCTGAGTGTGTTTCTGCTTTGCATTTTTGCAGTTCATATACAAATGCACACACAGCTTCTCTGTGAATATTCTGTTTATGTTTGTACATGTGTACTTCAGTCTACGTCACACGCTGATGTCTAATTTAGCTGAGTGTTTATTAGAGTCTACGGGCCCTCGTCTGACTCACTATCTTCCAGACTGGTAATTATTAGCATCTTAGCACAACACAGCCTCAAACTGTTGACACCTTCAGCTGTATTACAGAGCCACACTAAATACTGAACACAGATATGGACATGGATTTACAAAACTGTTTCCCTGTGAGTGCAAATGCCTTGTCTTAATCTCATGATACGCAAAATATCTGTCATATTTGCCTCCACCAAGAAGGTTATGTTGTCGTTCTGTCTGATGGCAACAGTATGGAAAACTATTCAACAGATCTTTGTTTTTTTGTTGAAAGAGAGACATAGTGTATCACTCAAGAAAAAAATAAAGATACAATTTTGGGCAAGATCGGGAGATTTGACGCTTTCTGATATAAGACAGTTTTGCTTTTTCAGTGTTCAGTTTATAGTATCAGTACAGATATGCTCTTTCTGTACTCTTTGACTGCTTTATAGTTATATATTTTAACCTAAAAATGTGTTTTTATTTCCTTCCTGTTGTACTTTGGGGCAGTCCACCCAACAACATCAGTGTAAAGCCTGGAGTTGCAGTGAGCTACCAGTGATAACAGCAGTAAAACAGACGTGTGTTATTTCACAATAACATCAGCAGCAATCTCCACTGAAAGAAACTCAGACACTTGATGCCTCATATAACTCGTCCTTGTCCATTTCCTCTGAAAGTGAGATTCCTCGAGACGTAAATCAAAAGAAAGTGCCAGCGTCCATGTTTTTCATCAAACCGAATCCTCACCCAGTCGCCACATCCTGTCGAACCACAGATGATAACTGGATTTATGTGCTTTCTCCAGAGGCCAAGAAGCAGAGAAGTATTAAACAAATACCCTTAAAGGACTTAAAGTGCTTCAAAGAATCAGACTGATAATATAGAGAGTATACTTACATGTGGGTTTCACAGTTTGAGAAATTTTCATCTTATCAAATATGAAATGTTAATATGGCATTTTTAACACATAGAGAACAGCATTTTTTTTTACAAAAATTTCCAATTAACAAGTTGAATGCGTTCAAAAAATTCTTAAAATTAAAGGTTGATTTCAAGGATTCCAGCAACAGCCAGACCTCAGAAAGGATGACTACTTTTGTAAGTGAAAAAAAAACAAAACACAAATAGCTTCAATCAAAACAATTATAATAATCACACATTTTTGGTCTGTTGGGCTTTGGTGCTCAGTTTCTAATGCCTTCATTTTAGTTGTCTGGGTAGCTACAGCTTATCGTCAGTGATTTTAAAACCATTACTGCTGGCAGGTGGCGGTAATGGTAGTAAAATCACAGACGTTGTTAAAAGTTGTCCAATTAACTTTTAAAAGTTACACCTTCAACAGGCAACAATTCAGCTGCAAATTAGAAAACACATAAAATAAAATAAGTGTATCAAGCAAAGCCAAAATATTCACCCCACCCTTCTGTCTTGGAGGTTTAGCTTGTGTTTATTTTACCACGTGGCCCATATTGAAACAAAAATTACTGCCATCTATTAACATTAATATGTGTAATCAAACCCCAATGAACTTTTACATTCCTCTAGTAAAATCCCCCCCTCCTCATTACTCGTCTTCTTCTGCTGAGCTCAGTGTGCTGCTGCTTTTACTAATGCTGAGTCAATTACTACTGCAGGTGCTGAGCCTAAAAATGGGCCAGAGGGTGTGTGTGTGTTTGTGTGTGTGTGTGCGTGTGCCTGTAGGGGTTGGATTAAGGTGTTTACTCTGTTTGTGTGTGTGTGTGTGTGTTGTTTTTTCTGTGCTGTGTATCTGCCAATAATGTGGTCAAAAGGAGAAGAAGAAGAAGAAAAAAGTTAATTAGTGTGACAGGAGAGACAGAGGGCAAGAGGCAAAGTAAGAGGTGCTGGTCATTAGTGTCAAACAAATCACAAACTATAAAGCCCACCAGCAGTCAGGGGCATGAGGCAGTTGGACTGGAAGGCTGACTAATATTTAACAAAACATTATGCAGTTGTTATATATTTTTAGTGTATGCAAGATTAGTTATGCATTCTTATATTTGACAAAATTTGATCAAATTCAAGGAGAAGCCACATGATCTTCAGAGTCAGCCTATAGTATTTCCTCAAATAGTGACACAGAGCGTTTACTTACCTCAACTGCAGAACGTGACAGGCCTCTAACTGAGGCAGGCCTTTATTTCTAGTTTCCTCTGCCTGATAAGTTTAAGATGTTATTTTTTTCGTACAAAGTTAAGGCTTCAAACAGGATGGGGAGCAGAGCTGATTAAAACATGAAAAGTTTCTGAATTCCACTGTAACCTCGAACTCACCTGTAACCCTTTCAAATTAAAAGCCTTCTGGGGTTTCAGCGGACAGAAACCGTTCACTACCTAAGAGGGCTTTTATTGTGAAACATTTGCTGGTACACGAAATGTTAGATTCATTCATAACTGTTTTATCCGTGGTCTGTATCTGGTGTCCGACCTTTATTTGTTCCTGTCCACCACAGCTAGGACCATTATTAGAAACCCAGGTTTTAAATGACTACTGGGTTTTCAGATGTAGTATTATGATACTTTTATTTTATGTGGCAACAACAAAGAAAAAGAGCTGAATATTAAACTGACCATTAGTTGCATCATAAAAGTCCAGCTTAAACAGTGCGGTCAGTAAGGTTTGTCCTCTGGGGAGCATTAATGCCCATTACAGATATTAATAAATGCTTTCCAGACAGTAAATACAGTCATGTGAGAAGTACAACATTTGAACAGAGGTTGAACATTCATGCAGTGCTTTTAATATTATAATATCTTCTGGTAACAATGAATTTGTACAAGACATTTCATGACAATCTCACAAACTCATGGGGATACTCATAAGATATCTTTCCATGCATCAAAGTGTTGGAATAATAGACAGCCAGATGGACAGATCAATCAGCTATTATCAATATCCCTTTGGCCCCGCAGCTCGTGGAACGGAGAGGGAAATTTAAAAGAGCAATGCGTGGGAGACGCACAGTGGGTGAGATATGAGAGTGTACTTTTCACAGAAATATTAATTGGACTGGGCTTTGCTGGATAGCTGCTTTGTCTTTTTCTCATTAACAGAGCAAATTAAGAACTTTTCAAATCTTTGTTAGTCTCCTTAACATATTCATACTGGATCTTTCAGTTCAGCTTGCCTCACTTTTAAATACTCTTTAGACACAGCGGAGTCATTGTGTGCTGCTTTAGTTTTCATTGCCATGCAGTGTACACCCTTTGTTGTATTGTGGGCGAACTCTTTGTAATGGAAATGGAAACAGTAACTTCCAGCAACTGTTTGAAAAGCCACAATGCGCACACAATAGACTCTTTCACGAACATAACACTAAACAAACGTATATGTGTATGTCTATCACACACACACACACACAACAGGCAAAGTCAAGTATATCTGATTATATGATCGAAGACACTTCAGATTGTATGCTACACTGTTACACACACACACACACTTCTCCTGACAAGGCTTATTGTTTGTCCTTGACACATTTGTGTATTTGATGAAAAGCTGGTATGAAAGGACCATGTGTTGACATCACAAATCTTCAAATGTAAAGTGATTTCTTTGTTCCCTCTCTCTTAGCTGACTCAAGGGACTTCTGTGCTTGGGGTGGACTTGTTGTTAATTAACCACACGGCGGCCTGATTGAAGTGTGTGTATATAAATTTGCACACAAATTGGTAGCTATAGAGGAACTGAAGGAGCTTTCCACACCTACCCTTCATTAGTATTTGCAGCCAACGCTACACAGTACAGCCAAAAAGTATAATCTAATACAAACTTCAGTTGTTATTTCCTCTTTTCTAGGCTGCGGCTTTATTCTGTGCGCATTGCAGAAGGACTACAAGAGATTTAACATATATTTTCTGTACATATCCTCAAAGGAAAGTCAAAGCTGCTTTTCGTGAGCCACGCAGTAAAGACCGGGACTTATAGATTTGCTTTATCCATGAGGCTGTGTGTGAGTGTCAAGCCAAATCTGTATCTTTGCGCTCATTGTTTTGTTTGTGCTCACATCAGTGTATAATAAAGAACCTAAAAACATGCATAATGTGATAAATCTGAATGTAAACATCGTTTTATTGGTCATGGCTTTCTGATAATAGCTTGTAATCTGGACTGCACTATTTCACTTCACTTCATTATTCAGTCTGACATCATGTCCATGTTGCCATTTTTTTGCATCAGGGGAGGCCTTATTTTGTCCTGAGGGAGTAGTTTAAGTGCTGTTTCTTCTTTTTCCTGCTTTTGAAATTGTTTTTTGTCTCCATAATTTTACTGCTGCTGTTTTTCTGGATCAGCCACAGGAAGATGATGTTATAAATTCCCCCAGTATAGTTGTAATTGTTGGTTACTTTTTCCATCTGTGTAAACACAGATCCGTGAGCACGGCGCAGACTTTTTTGGACGGCTAAAATAAATCTGAGACTGAAGAAGCAACTCAGAGAAACAGACTGACCTGATAATAAAGGTGTTTACCGTCTACACTGTAAAAAAATAAAATCTGTGACTGTCCCTTTCTTTCTTAGTGCACGTAAAGGCAGGGACGTGTGAGGTGATCGCTGCCCATCGCTGCTGCAACAAGAACAAGATCGAGGAGAGATCTCAGACCGTCAAATGTTCCTGCTTCCCAGGACAGGTCGCTGGCACCACTCGGGCTATGCCCTCCTGTGTTGATGGTATGTATCACTGTATGTGTGTTTGTGTATGTGTGCATGTGCCTGACACACAGCTGCTTTAAGTAGCGCTTTAAAATACCTTTTATGGTTTTTAATGTTTTAACACTCAATCAATCAATCAATCAATCAATCAATCAATCAATCAAATTTTATTTATAAAGCGCTTTTCCTACGAAGAAATGTATCACAAAGTGCTTTACAGGTTAAAAACTAGACAAAGAAAACATTCCCTTGTGCCCACCCAACCACCCGATCTACAACCACCCAGACAAATATCATGCACATTCAACTCCTTCCCCCCCTTCCCCACACTCACACACACACACACACACACACACACACACAGACACAGACACACTCCTACTCAACATACACACCGTAAAAAATAAATAAACATAGTAAGCATAAGCTGTCCATAATAACTAAAAATAATGACTGAAACTAACAATGATTTTATAGTGAAGACATGGATGTCAGTGCTCTCCTGGCAGTCTGTCAAATATGGCACAAGGCTACATTGTACATACAGTAGATTTAAAAATGTATCAAAATGCCTGGTCCTCTGGTCCTCCAGAAATCTGAACTGTTCTGGACAGAGAAGGTGTTGTTATGTGCCTCTCAAAAATTTCAGCCATGTCTAGTAGATATTATACTTCAGCTACATTGCAACAGTAAATACATTTATATGGAAATGTAACAACAGGATTATTTGGCACATACTGTATGTTTGAACTGAAGGTATTAGATATAGGTAAAAAAATATTCATTCATTTTAATGTGTTTAGGTCACAGCACTTGGTTACCGTTGGTTTAAATACAGAAAAATCTACAGTGACTTCAGACGTAATGTGTTTATTTACAACAATCAATGATAATTTTATAACTTTATCCAGAAAGAGCTCTCAGGTGGTCTGTGATGTGAGAGTCAAGTGTTTCGTCTCCCTGTCATCACCTCCTGCCAACTCTGGAGGAGATCAAAAATGTGACATTATTAATTTCCAATTTTCTGTGTCTCATTGAGACTCTAAGAGCCAGACGAGGAAAACATATCCATGTAGAAGACTCGTGTTTCTGTTGTTATAACGAGGACCAGTCAATGTTTTGTGAACTAAAAATGGACTGATCCTGAAAACTGTAATCTGCAGAAAAGATTAAATCACATGACGGCGACTGATGAAAGTCGGCTTGAGCTTTGCTTCCTGGAATTTGTGCGTTAAAAATGGCTACAATGTACGGTGCTTGATTAACAAAGAAAGACTTTCTCAGATACTGACTCTCAAATACAATATCTATGAATGGACTGTTAATCAAAAGCTTGTCTCTCAGAAAGTATCGCCAGTCTTTTACTGTTTCTCCCAATGAATGTCCTTTTTGATCAAGTATTCAATCAAGAGAACTTAAAAATACTCCTTATGAACAAGTAAGTACCTGGTAACTGACTGTGGCGAGGGCTGTGTCTTTGGTATGCATAAGAAGTTTTTTTTTTAATATAAATTCATACATCCAGTCAGTCAGTCAGCTTGTACTTTTGATTTATTTTTATATTTAATTAACTGCTTGTTCTTGATAGTTTCAATGTATAAACTATAAAAGATCACAGCATTCCCAGCTGTTTCATGGACATCTGGCCCTTTAAATTGAATATGCAAACGATCTGTTATGTGCTGATTAATTTCACGCAACTCCACTGCCTATGAAATGCCCGTGCATAATAATCTGCATTTAGAAAAATCCTCTCTAAACGGATCTTAGCTCATTATTGCTGATAGGTTGTCAAAATACTTTCTTGAGAGGAAAAGTTGTGTTTCATATTACTCTGGAAGTTAACAGAGGTTGGAGATGTTGACAGGATCTCAGTAATTATCTTAATATATTTATGTGTAACAATATTTAGTTAACGGGGACATATTATGTAAAATCCTCTTTTTAGTCTTTTATATGTATTGTTTGGTATTTGGCTTACCTCCAAGTCCACTGACTGTGAGATTTTAAAACCATCTCATTGTTGCATGAGCTGCTTGAAGAGAAATACCTGCGGTAAAACGAGCTGTCCGGGATTCTGATATATTGTGATGTAGACAGTCGTGCAATAGCCAATCCCTCCACAGTATCCCACATGGTCTCCCTTGATTTCTCTGTTACTTGAGAAGTTTGGCTGTGACATGAGTGCATCCAAAACTCGGTTTGAGTTTTAAAAACCAGCACATTTCGTCTTTTTGTGCTGGTTTCCTGGTTACGGCATCCTTACGTCAGTGCAGAGCAACAGAGGGGAGCGCCTTAAAGCGACAGGCACCAGAAAACAGCGCGTTCTGGCTGCAGCTGTCAGTGTCAATGTTTTTGAGTAAGACTAAAATACATGATCAAAGTGGAGTTTCACCAACAAACTTCACAGACTTGTTCTAGAGGCGTATAAGACTTATTTAAACTGCCCTAAAAACCAGTGTAATATATCTCCTTTAAGTATACAGTTATGGTAGGATGTCACAATAAAAAATGAATGTGCAGAAACTATTTTTATTCAAAGGTGAAGTTGCTCTGTGTATTAAGTATATGTGATGATCTGTGACTGATGGATGAACTATATTCTCAGTAACTGTAAACAGCAGTTGTACAACAGGTTAATGTTTCTTGCACTGGAGGTCACGCTGTTCTGCACCTTGTCTTGTTCACAAAATTTTAAATCATTAGTTTTTTTTCTTGTTATGTTAAGATCTTTGATGACACTATTCATGTTACTGGTGAATTTACATGTATCTTAGTCTCTACCTGGAAGTGTATTTGCATCTAATCATTTTTATGCACTTTTTTATAAATGTGTGCAAAACAAAGTCTTAAAAAGTTTTGTTGTGACTGAAGTAGAAAAATTAATGAAAAAAATATTATTAATGATGTACTTCAGTGATGCACAGTAATTACACATCCACACAACCAATAAAGAATTGGGCCTAAAAACCCCCCAAAAAACAAAAAAAAAAACCCATCAGATCTGTGTAAAGTAATGAGGAAACCGTACGGTTTAAAAATTAGTTTCACTTATTATCAGTTATTTATTCTCATTCAGTGCCTCCTTTTATATTTTAGGAAGAGTGCATTTTTTAATACTCGTTATGTATTTCTGTGAATAAATGGTATTTATTTTGTTGTTTTTCTATCTTTTACATTTTATAGGAGTAATGCACACAATACCAATTCCCTTCACCTGTGCAGATGGCAATAAATACCTGTTCTAATCTATTTTTTTTGGCCTTTTCTGCACAGTTTGATTTGCATGCTCTTGTTTGTGGCTTGCTCTAAATTATGAATTAATGACATGTTTCAACCTGTTTAACTCAATGCACCAAACTCACATAACGTGCACTGGACAGAGACATGCATTGATTTCTTTAAAGTCTTTGTCTGTGGGAAATTTAGATCGAACGTGGCTACAGACAAGCTTGGTGTCAAAATTCACAAATACATGGTCTTGGAAACGCATGAATGATTGAAAGCCCACCCACCAACACTGAGCCACATTTTCACCCGTGCTTAACATTTGCCGTCCTCTTTCTGTTTTCCTCTAAGCCTCCATTGTAGCCCAGAAGTGGTGGTGTCAGATGCAGCCATGTATGGATGGTGAGGAGTGCAAGGTGCTCCCGGACCTCACAGGATGGAGCTGCAGCACAGGCAACAAAGTCAAGACCACCAAGGTTGGTGTGCACACAGTCTGTCTTCCATGTTTCCCTGCCCCCTTCACACAAACATTAACAGCACGACCTGCTTGCACACACACGTGGTCAGACCCACCACAGGGTGACCCATTTCCACCTCGACCATGTTAAGAGTACATTTTTCTTCTCTTTCTCACCCAAGATCACTCTTTTTTTTACCCAATTTCTCTCTCTTTACTTTCTCCTCCTGCCCCATGTTGGATCTAACATCAAACATTCTCTTGAAGAAAAATAAGGCCAACAATAACACATACACACATTCACTGAACTGAACATGAACATCACAATTCCCTTCACTCTTAGCTGCCCTGCTTCCCTGCGTCTGACTGGCATGTCATCAGAGTCGATGCAAAAAAAAAAAAAAAAACTTGCCGCATTTAATACACCAGAGTGGTAAATGTCCTTGAGTAGTTTTCATCCACTCTCATTTGACCACAATACAGTTTGAGTGGTAAGCACACGTGTGTTCGTTTGCCTGTTTTTAAAGGCATAGAAAACCCATGGTCAAAATACAGTTAGAAGAGTGATTATAACATGAGCTAACAATTCATGGGAATGTTTGAAAATAAAGAGCTAATACAATTAAATTATATCCAAAAGTTGGTTCAGAAGCTAAATTCCCAATCATGGAGAATTTTAACCAGTCAGAAAAATGGAGGAGGGATGGGGTTTTCTGATTCTTTCTTATGGGCTCTCTATACTTATAAACCTATGCATGTATTCACTTTCCTTGTTTACCTGTGTGTCTGTTTCCACTGAGCTGGTCCCAGTGCTGGTTCGGAGCCAGTACCTGACTTATCACCAGTTCTTTGTTACCATTTTTCCACCAAACAAGAACGGGTGCTAGTTCCGGGCTGGTGCTAGAGCTGGTGGTTAGTTGGTCAGATCCCGTTTCTCTGATGAACCGGTTTGCTTTTCCACGGGCAAGGAGCCAAGTTGGGGTCATGTCAATGTAAAAGGTCTGTACGTCACTGCATAGGTAGCCAGTTCCCAACTGGCCGCTAGCAAGCTAGCTGCTGTTAACAAACTACTGTTACCCTGTTACCATCAGTCCATGAAAAAAATATATTTTTTCAGCGGATATTCTAGTTACAACATGATTGAGTTAACAAAGCAGTGTTGCATTGCTACATGCGGTATTTATTCAGTTTTGGAAAATTACAATGTCCTTGCTGGTCGCATATGACGGCGAAGCAGACCCTCGCTGTAATAACACTTAAATGGAGGAGTTATCGTGTGCATACAAGTGCTATCCCTGCTTTTACAAGTCGACACTGAGATCCAGAGCCAAAACCATATTTTCATTACTTTACGCTTCTACTATCGCTAGCTATGTTTCTACTGTCGCTCCCCCAGCCCTTGCCATAGTCCGTGCTAAGTCTGGCCCAGCAAAGAAGTGGGGCCAGAGGTGGCCCCTGTTTTAGCAGTTGGGGCCGGTTCTCGCGGCGTTGGAAACACAACAAACTAGGGCTAAGTCAGGAACTGGCCCTGGAACCTGTTTGGTGGAAAAGGGGTTTGTGTTTCCATCGTGTAAGCACCAGCTCCAGGTGCTGAATACCAGTGCTTATCTTGCACCAACTCTTTGCTGGGCCAGAGTTAAGCACCGAGTACATCCGGGGCCGAGGGCAGGGTTATTGTGACCAACGAGCAATGGTGGAAACACTGAATTGCTATTTTAAAAAAAACAGCTAGCGAGTAGTGTAGTAGAAGTATGGAGTGATGAAAACAACTAAATATGGATGCTAAATGAAAGCAACAATGGGCTGAGGAGGCTTTCTGGCACTGTGGTCTTCTACCGAGGTCCAGGGAAAGATAAAGGACCACCAAGCCAGTCTTCAGAGGACTGGTAAATGGAGTACATTTATATAGCACTTTTTTTTTTACCGTAGCTAGGTCCCAAAGTCCTTTACAAGGCAACTCATTCACCCATTCACACACACACACACACACACACTCACACACCATTGGGAGCAACTTAGGGTTCAGTATCTTGCCCAAGGACACTTTAACATGTAGACAGGAAGCGCTGGGGATCGAACCCACAACCTTACAATTCACATTTTACAGTGATGCAATGACTCCAACTGGCTCCTTGCCAATGGAAAAGCAGACCAGTTCTTGGGAGGGATGACATTTGAACCAGCACTAGCACCAGCACCAGCACCAGCACCTGGTTCTTCTTGGTGAAAAAGGGGTATCTGTGTATGTGAAGACATGTGGATGTATATTATATGCTCTGCTTCCATCTGCACCTGTTGGCTTCTCTTCAGTGACCTGACCTGAGCAGGCTCTTAGCTGTCTGTCATAGGAGGAAAATTTGTGTGAGACTCACCCCGTGTCACTGTACGCTTCTGTTTCTAACCTCCATCCTTCTCTCTGGCTTCTCACCTTTCATTATTCATGGCTGGGTGCGGACCTTTGTTTTCTGCCTAAATAATTGATTGAAGGCGTGGTCAGTGGAGAGAGAGTGCATCTCCTTGGGTAAAAGAGAGGGATATGAAAAGCTCAGAGCACACGTGGTCTCCTCTCTGTATCCCACTCTCTCTGCCTGTAAAACACTCAGAGACGGTCTCCTGTACACTTGGATGATTAAGAATTCCTTTCTCCTACTTTTTCTTCTGCTCACCTCTAACCTAGCGAGGTGGATCAAAACCCCCTCAAGTCCCTGTTTCCTCTCCAACAGCCCCTCATCTAATTCTCACTTTGAATGTTTTATTTATTTATTTTTTTTGCTGTGCTGGCCCAAGCTCAAATTTATGTTAGGCTGCTCATGAGTGTAAGTGAACTTTCCCAATGCACTGCAATCCTCCCAGAAAGATGAGCAGACAAATAGAGACGAATAGAAAGTGAATTGAGTGGTCTTGGAGAATCTAACGAGCATAATTGAAGAGAGAGGCACAGAAGGGTTGATCAGATATGAAGATGATGTAGATTCTCAATATGTGGATGTCGTTCGGAAGCTGCTTCATATATCTGATCTCATGCATTTAGTTTTATCAGCCCCAAAGTGTGAATTTATAATTTCCTGAACAAGATCAAAGCAAACCAGTCTCAGCCAGGCATCGCTTTATCATTGACTCTGTCGTAGTTTAAAAGAGCACAAATATTTGCTGTCTCTTGCATTCAGGTCTTTGATCAATGATCTGTGTGTGCATGTGTGTGTGTGTTTGTGTGTCTACAATTTGAGAGTGTTAGCTGATGTGTTAGCATGATGATGAAAAGAGTGATTTTTTTTTTTCTTTTCCTCTGGTGTTGTATGCTGAGGTCAAGATGCACAGGCATCCAAATCAATAGCATCGAACGTTCTCTTATAGTCCCATTAAGACCCGGTCGTAAATTGAAATTGACGATGGAGTGAGAGAGAAAGAAGATGAGAGAGGGAGAGAGAGAGACATGTGGAGATGGATGAGAGAAGAAAAAATAAGTGGAAAGTGGAGAGGAAAGGCTGAAGGCAGAGGTGATAGGTAGATAAAAGAATAAAGAAAACACTTTAAAACAATCATGCTGGAACTGGTCAGCTGACAAGGAACACGCACCAAGGCAAAAAAAAAAAAGGGATTTGGCTCCTCCATCCCTGGCTGGGAGCAGAGGAGAGGAGGAGAGGAGGAGGGCAGAGGGAGGAGAGAGGGAGGGGATGGGAGACAGCTCGATCAATGCCAAATAATATCATATGGATGAGCAGACAGACATGGCCGGGCTGCCAGCCATCGAGCCGTCATAGACTGCGAGGCAAATGTGTGTGCATTTGTGTAGATCCGCACGCAGTCGTATATACACACAATAACAAACAAAGGAGAAGGTGTCAGCAGTGCATGTGTGTTTCACTTCCTATATAGGTAGCTTTCATCACGCTGAGGAGATGTGGCAATCTGCAAGCACGACAAACCTCTGTAGGGGAGATATCCTGTAAGCACTTTTCTCTTGGATAGAAGGAGCACAAACACTGAATAAAGACATATCAAACATTGTGTGATGTCAATTTGATGAATACATTTGTGTCATAAAAACTGAACAAGGAAATGACTTAATTGAAAGTTAATTGTAAACAACATAATTACGACTACACTGCTACTACAACTAAAGCTAAGGTGTAATTAGTGCATCTCATAGGCAGAACAACACAAGACTAAGCTGAGGATTGCTGCACAGTAACACCGTCCAGAGAGACTGATACATCAGATGTCATTCATAATCTCAATTACATAGCACGTTAGCTTCAGTTAGCTTCCGGTCGATTAAGGCCAAAACAGACGTTACCGTTATGCATCATTTAAATTGATCCAGCGACCAGCATATCAATGTGTTTATTTCTAATTAATACCAGTAACCTAAGACAAATTAAAGACTCTCACTTTGTATTATTATTGCTACTTGTAAAAAAAAAAAAAAGTCTTTCTACTTGATGCACTGTGCATACTGTTCATTGACCTGTTCGTCTAAGATTAATGGGCCATTATAGGGACACAGCACTGAAATTACCATCCACATTAGAGCTTTGTGTCAGAAATTCAACTGAAAAACAAGAAGAAATTCTGATACAACAAAGAAAAGCAATCAAATAAAGCACTTTATTCCCTTTAAGTGTATTTATTTTGATTCTTGACACAAATTTAATACCGTATTGATGAGGCTTCTGGAATAAAAAAAAAAACCAAAAAACAAGATTAAAAAAGCTGCAGTGATGCTTTTAAATATTTTACTCTTGGGTGACTGTGTCTTAAGAAGTCTGCAAAATGTACAAGTGAAGGAGACATCTGCCTCGTGGCCGTATGAGCAGCCACTTGTGTAGACAGCCAAAGCTTTTAGAAAAACCAGGAGAAAATGTGGTCCTCATGTGGGCCTAAAAAAAGGCCCATAGAAATGACACTGGAGCACTTCTTGTATGCTTTGTAAAATGAGATCTAACTTACCTAAATCCGCTTTCTAATTGGCCACAGAAACTGCCACCTACAGGCATATTTAAACAGGCAAGGGGATGAACACCTAAAGGGACTTTGACTTTGCACCTTAAAGCGTAGCAGGCCCAGAGATGCAGCAGTGTGCGTGCACAGTGAACTGGCGTGACAACAAACGCCTGCAGACTCTTTGATCAGGCACAGGAGTAGATGCCTGAAGGCAGTGGGAATGGGCCCAGGAAGGGTGGCCTGGAGCCATCAAGAGCAGATACAGTAGAACAGCTTCTGCCGCCAGCTTGGAGGAAACGCTGCTCTGAGCTCTCTCGGCGATGGCTGGCCTTCACACTTTGTTAGCTGGCACCTGGGTTGGACAAAAGAGCGGTTCCCATAAGAGAAAATACATGAGGGACAGCATGTGTTGAGGCTAAGAGGGGAAGCCACTGGGAAACACAATGAGAGAGAAAGGCATGCAGCAAAACAGAAGAACAGTCTGGGAGAGTCTGGTCTATTATATGCCCCAGCTCTGGCAGTTATACAGCAATTTGTGTCTGTTTGGTCGTTGGCTGGAAGGAAATGTCTCCTAATAGGTTGAAATAAACCAAAAATGAGTGCATGAGCAAAGAAAATGGAAAGATGGATCGACACGATAAAGAGACCATGTGATTAGAGCAGCCGCCTCGACAAATAGACGAAATGACATGGCAGTGGGCCAGGTGCTGAGAGTGAGGTACTGTGGGCCCTCTGCCATGATTCAAGCTGTGTCTTGTTTAGTCTCTCGCCAGAAAAGACAGAGACCGTGCTAGCCACGTTGTAAGAATCCCTTCCCATTATTTCCAAAAAGCAGCCAGCACTGCACAGCACTGCATTATTTAAAGCCTTCTATTGACATGTAGTGCCAGTACTGGTGCCTCACTTTTTGCTCTGACCTTTACTGTTTCAGGCAATTTTCTAAGTTTTTATTGGGTGGGGGGTCGGGGTGGACTGTTATGGGAAAGTGTTGACCCCCTTCTTCTCTCCCTCTTCCAGGTGACACGATAGTCCAGCCCTCCTCCAGACGATGGACGGTGGAAGTACTTACACAGCACAATGGACCTATCAAGATGTGGGGGGTGGGGGTGGGGGGGTGCACTCAGATGGACTTCTATGAGGAAC
>OOFC01049377.1:0-34849 GCA_900323345.1 Pseudochromis fuscus | reverse complement strand
TTGTTTCATTTTTCTGAGGATATACCCGAGAAATGATGGCTGAAGAGACGGGACTCTAACGCTGCTCGCCATCACCTTAAACACAGCTGAGTGTCCTTGGTCCTTTACTGCAGAGGGCTGCACCCTCAATCCTTTACTGCAACTACAAACAAGGTGAACTCTGACCTGAACAGCACTCGATTAGACGACAAAAAGAAAAAGAACAACTTCTTTACAACAATCTATATTCTTCATCTCTCTTCTATGGCTGAGTTGTGTTCAAAATACGTATGGGGAATAAGGAGGATCTGGATTTTAGACAGCTATCTAGTATTACAAATGTCACTACAATAAAAAAAAATGGGCGGGGGAGGGCGGTGGGGGGGAGTGAATCCAGATTACCTGCCTCTCGTAGTCTGGATGACACGTTTAAATTTAACTGTGCCACATACGACACACATAATGCTGTCAAAATGTTTCTTAGATCTGAAACCTTTTCTTTTTTTTTCCAGATTTCACCTCCATAAGAGTATTTTACCTTAAATAGTTTGTGGCTTACCACACGCCATTTTTTAAAACGCAGAGACAGTTTGTCAGTCTTCTTTTCTTTTTTTTTGTTTTTTCTTTTTTTTTTTGGACAAAGGACACAATCCTTTCAGGGGCGAGGTTAGACTAATACCAAGTAGATGTTACGGTATATTGAAACATGTAAACGTGTAAAAAAAAACAAAACAATGGTCCATGGAATCAACGGGGCTAAAAATAAATTGATGCTCTAATGGTTTTAATATCTGTGTTTTTAAACGCCTGTTAACCGCTATTGAGTACATGTGTCAGTATTATATGAAATGAATAAAACCTTTCAAAAGAAAAGAAAACATCTGGAGTTTTTTTCAGCACTGTGATGATATCTACCTGAACACACACACAACAAATACATGGAGCTGCTGGTGTTGTTAATAACGTCAGAGTGAATTAACTTCAACCAGAAACCCTGAAGTAACAAGAAACTGAAAATCATGAATATGTAACTACCGGTGTTAATTGTGTTGGCTCCAAGAGATGTCATCAATAATTGGTAATTACACTGCTGTTAACATTACACATTCATCCCATTGTGTTTATTTCCTGCTCCGAAGTAACAGCTGTTAACATCGCCAACTATTTTGTCATTGTGAGAACACCATTGGCTGACCTCTGCTTACCGTTGAACAGTTCAGTTTCCATAACAGAGCAAAAACCTGTGCATTTCACTTGACTTTTCATGGCAGAAAACCCAAACAGGTAAAAGCAGGAGGAAGAAAATATATTTGTATGCAACACACATCGGCCTGGACTCAGAAAACGAACTGGGCTGGTAAACAAGATTTACCTCAGGATGTTGTGGATCTATTTTTTGCAATAATGTGGCGCTCAATCAACAGGTGATTTTTTTTTCCTTTCCACACTGATTGACGATTGGCAGTGGTGCTATGTTTGATACCTTCACATGCATTTTACTGAGAGCGACATTTTTTTCCATAGAGCTCGAGATGACAGCGCTGCACTGAGGTGTTTTTAGAAGTTTGATTCTGCTTCAAGTACTCAGTAAATGGCTGACTCCTCGATTATCCACAAAGTTAGACTGCGTGCATTGCCATAGCAACCTCGCTGCATCTATATTTATTGTTCGTCCTGGCTTCACGTTGTAATTTATGTGGCATTCAACAGATTCACTGCGACCAACCTGGTGTCTGGAAATCCTGAAAGGTCCAAATAAACTAATTGACTTGTGATGGAGGGCAAATATGTTTTAGGTAAAAAACTACAGTAAGAGCAACATCTAAATGATATATACAAGATAAATCAAAGCAATAAATAAAGAAAATTCAAACTTTATTAAATCTATTTCAGAAACAAATCCAAGTTTGGGACTTTGGGTTAGTCTCTAATAAACATGATGCTGGTTCACAACAGGACAAAAGTTAAAACACCTTGCTCAGTATATATCTGGTTCAAAATTGGAAAGATCCTCACCAGAAATGTTATTGTTTATTTAAAAACTGTGACAATTCTTTTTTCTTTTTCCCGAATCAGCCTCCGAAAATTCAGGCTGATTCCCTGTGGCTCTAATCCATACCCCCATACGCACCACCGAACAGTTTCTTGTGGCTTTCAGACCAGGAATAAGACACTTTTGTGAGTTCTTCAACTTAGTCACAATACATAAAAAAAATATGGGTCCTTGTCAGAACAAATTTCCTCACATCCAGTGCACAGAAACCTGATGCAAATGCTATGACCACACCACAACCTTCAGTCACAGTGCAATGAATCACCATCAAATGGTCACATAAACATGACAAGTGGCTTCTAAAAGCACACTATGTGCTCAGCTGTATATCTGCTCTCCATCGGGCTGTGTGTAGGTATACTTCCTAACCTTATTTCTCCATTTTCTCATTCCCTCTATCTGCAAAAAAACCATCGACTTTGACAAGTTAATGAGAAACTCTACTCAGTCACAGCTCCAGAGAGTCAAACACTGTCATATCAAGTATTACAGTAAGATGATGTTGATGTATATAGATATATATATATAAAACAAGTACAGTATGCTGTAATCCAAACACAGGGAGCGCTCAGCAACCATGCAGCTGCTGAAAATAGATGCTGATGTTGAGTGGGAGGGTGCAAACCTGATGATGGACATGAAACAAGAAGGCTCGGTCTAAGAAAGTTGCTAACAAAATGTTGGGTTTGAGTACATCTATTTTTATGCTTAATGACACACACATGCACATGCACACACACATACAGAGCCTTATTCTAACACCAAGTCCTAACTCTCAAATTGCTCTTTAAAGTTGTGAAAATCAGCCCTCGCAAGGCAGAAATCTCCTCACATCAACGGCTTTGAACTAAAATTTGTCCACACAAAGATAAAAAGACATGAACACACACACACACACACACACACACACCAATCTGTGTTGTGTTGCATTAAAGCTGCCTTTCTCTAAAACTCTTTTCTGATTTGGCTAATCTCCCAGTGGATCCTCTCACGGGCTGCGGCCTTCCAGTGAGCCTTAGTCACTGTGTGTGTGTGTGTGTGTGTGTGTGTGTGTGTGTGTGCGTGTGTGTTTCATGGCCTGGGCTCTTTCTGAGCTGCAACGCGTCGTTAGCGCATGTCATTAAAAGATTACAGAGAATAAACCTACATAAAAATTCTCTCTCTCACACACACACACACACACACACACACACAGAGGAAGAGGAAAAGTGAGTATGAAACAGACTGCTATAATTACACAGAGAAAAATGTGTAAAAAGGTTTTGACATCAGAATATGACAGCTTCAATTTTTGAGTATTCTCGTTAACTGCTCGCAAGATGTTTCTCAAGCTGCGTGTGAATCCAATCATGAGTCAACCATGTGAGGCTCGTTGAAATTCTTCCACAGAACCTCGAACACCTACCCCACCCCCAAGTCTCACTACACAGTCACAGAAAAACATTTAACACCAGCGCCGGAGCGAGGTATCAGGTGCAGCACTAACAGCCTCCTCGTAGCCGTCTGACAATTCTGATCATCGCTGCCGAGCATTAATCTCGTCATCTGTGACTGTCCTCCCAACATCCAGACGATACTCACATTAGTCAGTGTGCTTTCTGGTTAGCGGTGGCGATGAAATGGTCGCCGCTAACAACAGATGCCAGAGCAGATGCTACAGCCAGCCGAACGAGATAAGCCACCCTATGCTGCTACATCAGAGCAAGGACGATGATTAGAGGAAGGTGACGCATCGAGAGTTGAATGACATGCACAAACATGCAGGACTATGGCTGTATGTTTTATAACTGCTGCTCATAACAAGCTCAGTGAGATTGTTAAGACAGGGTCTGTCAGTTTTCCAAAAGGCCTTGCAGTGGACTGAGGAGCTGATACGCTTCTTGAAACAGCTATTTCCCAAACAGGGACAGAAGTTGTATCTGTCGGATAAAAGATGACTCTGGTTTTTCCCAGGTGGTTAGTTCACAGAGGCGAGCGTCTCTCTGTGGACATTATACCTCCGTCCACTCAGTGAAGTCCTGGTGAAGAGGACGTGAATTTCAGGGAGCAGGTTAAAAACATGCAGGAGCTGTTTCACCTGTTTCTGGCAGGAACAGTTTATAACCTGCTGCAGTTCGGCATTAACCACTAAACATTTGCTTCCTAAATTTCCTCTTTTTGCAAATTTAATATAGAAAATTATCAATTATTATTAACAACTACTTTTGGTTTGTCTCAGTCTTTACTAGGCTCATGTAATATAGCTGTTGGTAATTGTGATGGGAATTTGAGCCGGATCTCGTGCCGGCTCTCTGAGCTGCAGGTAAATTCATCCAGCGTTTTGGTTTTACCACCACTACAACGCTCCATGGTGGATATTCTCTGCACAACTCCTGCAGACATATTTTTTGAGCTCCTCCACTCCAAGCTACCATGTCCACCTTCCTATTCCCACATGCTCCAACCCCATCTCTAACAAGCTCCTCCTGGTATTGGCCACTGGCTCCACTGGATGTAGGAAATGAACTGGATTTTCTTCTTCTTTTCTAACTTCGCTGGACTTATCTTATTGCATTACAATCAATATTGGACTGAATCATTCGCTAACAGGCAAATACAACAGACATGTCATTCATTTTTAGTTAAACCTGTGCTTTTCCTGGTATCACAATCCTCTGACAATGAGGTTTATTATTCATACACTTATATATAGAGAGCGTTGAGCATTTTTCGAGTGTCTGCAAAGTGTTTTTCGTTGTCTGCTTTAGCCTGTTTAGACCTTGTTTAGCTAACTGACAAAAACAAACGTCACCTGGCAAATGAATTATGTTATAATTAACAACAATTATGGTATTTTGTAATAAACAATTATTATAGCTATACCCATTATAATTGCAAAAAATATCTGCATCATTTGGAGACAATTAAAAGGACAGGCGTGTCATTAAGTAAATGAAAATATGTCGATGACGTGACATGGTTGACAAGCATGTCTATGTGGTGATTCATTTCCAGTGTAATGCCTCATGTGCTAGTGTTACTATGCACGGTGAAAAAAACAAAAAGTGAACAGCTGTATCGCCTAATTGTTCCCTTGTGAAACATAAATCAGTCTTTCTCCAACAGTAAAGATGCTCCTCTCTCCTTTTTCGATATCTCCGACACAACTGAACAAAATTAGGCTCTTGAGTGTTGACACTGATATTAAGCTGTGGTTTGTTTAGCTCAGTTCGAGGTGTCGTAGCTGACCCTGAATACACACTGTTAGCAAAAAACAACTCAAAGAAATCGTTAGGTTTACGTGGACACGTTTCTGGCTGTGACCTGTGATTCTGCTCCTGAAGTTAAACTGTCAGTTACATGTAGAAGAGATACAAGAAAGAGCAGCGGATGTTTTATTTCAATTGGTTATTTTCAGCAGCAAAACTTGAATAGAGATGTGGTTAAAAAGCAAAGCACTGGTTGTGTTTTTGTCATAACAAGTCTTTAAGCACTGCTTGTCAAAGATAGGAATACTATTTGCTGCAGGCTTTTTCTTTCTTGAGTTTAAACATCTCTGGTTATGTGTTGGACGTAATGATGTGATATTCTGAAAAGAACAGCAATGTAAAATATGTCACGTTTGTATGCACCAGTATTATGTTATTTTTACCCAGTATTTTATTGTTTTTACCCAGTGTGATGTTGTTTTTACTCAGTATTTGGTTCTGTTCACTCAGCATTTTGTTGTTTCCACCCAGTCTTTTGTTGTTTTTATCTAAAAAATGTATTGCTTTTACCCAGTGGTATGTTGTTGTCCAGTATTTTCTTTTTTTAGTGAGCATTTTGTTGTTTTCACTCAGCATTATGTTGGATATTTCCCAACATTTTGGTGTTTTCACTCGGCAGTATGTTGTTTTTATCCAGCATTTTACCCGCTAGATAGAAACAACAAACCTTACTGGGTTAAATTAACCGTGCATGTAGTTAGTCCCATGTTTACCCGGTCCTGCGTAAAAACAATGCAGCACTTTTAGTGTTTACCTGAAACATCTTCCATATTCACTCTAATTCAATGCAACATCCAGTTTGTGTGCCGTGCATGCATGCAGCCTGATTCTGCTGATCCTGACACTCAGATAAAGACGTGAGAGGACGGCGGGGAAAAAGAGAAGCAAGTAGAACGACAAGGAATAATGGAGGGGGAGTCCTGTGATGCTAGTGCGAAGTGATGGCCTAAAAATAATATGGCTTCTGTCGTGAGACTCGGAGAACAGAGCAGATCAGAGCAGGTTACAGATGAACTCAATAGATCAGCGTGACATATAATTCTACTGAGTGTGTGTATGTGTAAGGTGGATAGCATGCGAGAAAAAAAAAAAAAGAAAGAGTGTGTGTGGGACTGATAAGCGGCACAAGCCCAAGGGGTTCTTTACATGGCGGTCTCAACCTGTCACTTTTCTCAAACACACTTCTTGATATCCACACACACACACACACACACATAAGCAGATAACCCCAACCCTGACTGACTGTGTCATTCATGCCATGGGAAGCATAAAAGGAGGTGTACGCTTCCCTTTCTATTCCCTACGAGTCCCTCGTGAATGAGCGCTGAATATGAGTCACAGTGATTAAGGTTGTGCTGATGACTCACACAGATAAGATGACCTCTCATCTATACTTGCTGCATAAAATGTGTGAGAGAGAGCGTGTGTGTGTGTGTGTATGTGTGGTCGCGTGGTATTCATTTCCATGACATTTAGACTGCTAGCTCTCTGTAGTTCGCACATTTTGTCCTCGGACACAAAAACACAACCTCACAAAGCCGACCCACGCATGTTGTTCATTGTTGGACTCAAGAGGCATTTCCGAGTTACAGGCAACCGTCACCTGTAATGTGCAACAGATGACTGAACCTTAGCTACACCTGCAGAGAGCACCTCTCACTGGACGCCATCCGTTTGTCCACCTAAATTATCCAGCAGAGCTGCTTTTTGGATAATTGTGAAACGAGAAGTCGGCCATGCAGCTGGTGAATCAGCTGCTCAGCCAGTTAAAATACACATGACTTACTACATGGCACCACGCTCAGATTGGTTTGTTTCCACCTGCAGTTTTCAAGAAATTGTCAGTGAACTCCTTCCTGATTTATCTGGTGACAGGCAGTGAACAAAGTGCTCTATACAGTCTGAATTTATCTCTCGTCTCTGTGCTAATAACCATCTGTTTTTAAAGGCAGGACTCTCTGAATTTTTTATATTTTGGGACCAGTGGTGAAATATAGTCCTGGGGCTTTCTTCAGTGAGTGACCGGTGTTATGAATTTTATCCATTAATTAATAGCACTCACTTTCCAGAAAGTGCTGTCAGGACTAGTTTTGAAACTGAAGTGTTGAGCATATCGAGTAACTTCAAACTGTCTGACCTCTTCTCTCGTCATCAGGGCTGGACATGAAGGACAAAAATGTCTTCTGGCAATATTTTCCTTCTACACAGCGAACTGATTATTGGCGGATTAAAAAAGTAAACTATTTCTAATTTCTAGCTGCTATCATGTCTTGATGAGACACCAACGGTAAAGAAAAAAAGAAGATAAATTAGGGGACAGCGGTCATTCAAAACTATACCTGCATTTATTAAACAGTTCATCAGAAAACACTCTTTCAGGTCTAAATTAAATGCAGGGCTGTTGAGGTCGATGAGGAAGTTAAGCCACAGAGGTAATACTTTTGAACACTGGTTGAGTCTGGCAGTCGTTTGTCTCGAGAGAGCTCGACAGTACACTGCTATATTCCCTGTTGTCTATTGGTCTGCTGTGTAAGCTTAAGTGGTAAATTATGGTGTTACCACTATAGACTTAAAAGACAGAAAGCTTACAGACTGTGCTGCAAACCAAAGGTGGGAAAAGAAGATATGTGTTCTGTTTAAAGATGCTTTTTCGCTATACTATAAGCAAAATTTCAGCAAACATTTTCCACACATGTTCAGAACTGTTAAAATGACCAAAAACCTTTGTGTTTATTTGATGTAAGCACAGATCCCATTGTCAAGCATGACTTCATTTTTTGTTAAGTCAACAAGTTTACGTTTTGGAGATAATTGTAAGATTTATTCAGCCGATCAAACTGGATTTGTTCAAAACAAATACTTGTACACTTATGATGCTTTTCCACTACTTAATACTTATAATCAATAAGTACGTGGAACTTGGGTCCCGGCATGATGTTTTTAGTACCTGCTCTCCCCTTCAAAAAAGGATCTGGTCAGGTACTAGTGGGGACTAAAATCTTATTGGTTGGAATTGTCATTGCGTCATCACAGTTTGCAAACATTTGTACCTACAAGCTGACACAGTCTGCATGTGGTCAGAATAACACATTTCTACAATGTGGGGAAAATCCCTAAATAGATCGGTTTAATGTACAATAACAGTGCTTTAGTGCAATGTTCAAATTATTTTTTAAAATGTTAGCTGAAAAAAAAAAAAAAACGTGAGCCCTGAGCGCCCGGTCGAAGGAACTGTTGCCGGAGGTTGTAGCGAGAGCTCATATCTCCGAAAACATCAGAGCAAGTTTTTAACCAGGCTCTAACTTGATGGATTAACAACATATTTGAAGTTAAAACAACTCATTTCTCATCTGAAACAATCTTCAATCTGCTTCTGTGATGCCACAATAGCAGAAATCTGAAGATTACTTCATCAGCTTTCTCCTCCTTCATCTGACGAGGGACTATCCTCTGCAATGCAACACAACCAAGACAAGTAGAGTTGAGTTGAGTTGAGTCGAGTAGCTACCATGCAGCGTAAACCGTCATTAGGATGTATTTCTGTGCTTCTCCCTGTATCTCTGTGGGTTTTCTCCAGGTACTCCATCCTCCTTCCACAGTCCAAGGACATGCATGTTAGGTTAATTGATGATTTTAAATTGGCCGAAGGTGTGAGTGTGCGTGGTTGGTGTCCTTGTGTTGGACCGCTGCCCTGTGATAGACTGGCAGTTTGTCAAGGGTGTATCCTGCCTCTTGCCCAATGCCAGCTGGGATAGACTCCAGCAGCCCGATGACCCTGTACTGGATAAAGCAGGTTGAATGCGGTCATAATATTACTTACCTAATGAAATGAATCATCTGTGTTCGCTCCTCCAGAGTTGTGTTAAACACATACACAAAACTACGTCCGTCTCAACTTAAAACTGCTACAATCTTCCTTTTTTCTTTGACTCTTTGATTTCCCCCTATACGCAATCTACACACATCAGTGAAAGCTATAGAAATTATTTCACAATGTAAAAAAAAAAAGATCTATTGGACTGACACAACTTTCCTGTCAGATGAGGATAATGTGACACAGTTCAACCTGTAGGTAGAGTGACTAAGCTGAGCTTCACAGTTCATGCCATTATTTACCAGTCACTCCCTTTCTTTCATTCCCTTTTCAAATTTTTAGTTCAAGGTTTTCTACCAGAGAAAGGGTATCGCATACTAATTTTACACTTTAAAACTCAGAAACTGAGACTGAGGAATTGTAAAATGCTATTACAGAAAGTGTGTTGTACGCCTCGGCATTAGGTAAACAGGGAGGGAGCGCTCTGCTCTCTGATCTCTTTGAATTGCTGGGAGGGTGGAGAAGGCGAATATTGTGGGAAATTACTATTCTAATATTGGTAATTGGTAATATTCAAATCTGCTGCTAATCAGTCTGTGGAGAGACACACACACACAGAAAAATCCCTGTCTGGGATGAGATTTAGAGAGACAGAGGGGAGGGATGTCAGCGCCGTGATGAATATTCAGTTGTTGACATTTAGTATGGAGCACTGAGGATGTGAGGGTGGGATGATGCCAAGTTAGAGTAAGAGCATTACAGAACATGGAAGAGATAGGAGGATGAGGAGAAGAAGAAGGGATTAGGGGGAGACAGGGACAACGATTGAGAAAGATATCTCTCTCACACACACAGCAGACACAGGGGAGTTTGTTTGGGTCGATTTTGAGAATGGAGACCGTGAGTGTCGCCACTGTAATTAATGAGACTTGTTGTTGAAGATTGTTATTGTCAGTTTGGTTTTTGCAGGCGGCTTAGTGACAGTCTGGAAACTGGATCTGGGTCATGCTGCCATAGTCTACTCATTAAACCCCATTCAGCTCCCTCGCTGCGCCATCAGCTGTTTGTTTAGCTATTGAGAGAGTGCGGATGTTTTCTTCTCTCGACTTCAGACGCTCCTCTCAAATTCAGTCGCTCATCACCAAGACTGGAAGACCACAGTACGAAATTTGGAGGGAGATAAAGGCAGAGGAGTAACAGATAGAGAGACAGAGGGAGAGAACTGAGACCGAGAGAGGGAGAGGGAAAAGAAAGGGAGGAAGCAAGGAATCTGTGCCTTTGTGTTGTTGTTTACAGATGCTGTTTATTAAATTAATGACCTCTTTTGCATAATTACAGTCACATACAGTTTATACAGGGAACTCAAGAGAGTTTCTGTTCCAAACAACTAAAGACAGCATCAGTGTGTGTGTTTTCACTGAGAAAGCTGAATTTATATGTGTGGTTTCAGAGGTTGTGACATCAAATCGCCACCATAACTATACCAACACCATGTTAACATTGTAACCTCCTCCAACACTGAAAACTGTTTGAAGTTAAAGATTGACTCTGGTGATTTTCTCTCTATAAATCTATTTTTTTTATCATGAACAAATTCCATGAAAAGAGGACAACCAACAATGATTTTATCCCACTAATAACTGTGCGTTTTAAAGCTTTGTTAAAAAACTATTAATTAAAAGTAATAACATTGAACCTCACTGCTGACATGTTTCTTCATTATGAATAATAATGAGGTATAATTTATTTAGAAATGGCTCCACAGATGAAACACGACGTACCCTTTAAATCTCAGGAGAGAGGTTTCTGTAATTCAGGGATAATTGTAAACGCTAACACTGGTTCTGCTCTGGTTTGCAGGCTGCAGCTACTTACAGCAACCTGATGATGAGGATGTGCGTGTGTCTGTTGTCCATCCAGTTTTTCATCTCAAATAAAAAAAATGCCTTTTTAATACTATCCAGAACAAATCTGTTTAGTTTTACTGTTTTTTCAGTTTTATCATTTATTTTGAGGTTAAAAAAAATCCTATAACTTTTGTCATTGTGCAATTTCAACCAATATTATCCTCACATTCACCTGCCAATCAATGTGCAGCTGTTAGCAGCACAGTTCAGATTACCACCACAAAACACTGACAGGAAGCAGTAGCAGTCGTAGTAGAACTGAGTACTTCGTTGTAACAGTATCATTAGTTTGGACTCACCTTATCCAATTATGCAAGTTACCCAAAAACATTAGCTAACCACGTATACAGTTTTGTTGTGTTTCAATGGTCCAATCAAATTGCTCCAAACATTTTGTCCCACCTACAAATCTTTTTGCTGAAAATATGTCACTCTACAGATGTTTCAAAATGTTGCATCAGTGTAACTTTAAATCAAGGTGGCTTATTAGATAAATATGTAGCTAATTTAATCAGATGAGTGTTTTTTTATTAACACTGTTCCTCTCATCTCAAATGTGATTTGGGATAACTAGTTAACCTCGGCCATTGTATTAAACTGTATCTGACCATCAGCTTTTCCGTCATAATAGCTATCTGAGCTGTGTGATGGTCCACTTGAGTGTGTGTGTGTGTGTGGGGGGTCTCACTTACAACTTTCTGAAGAATATGGTTGAAATCTAATTTATTCATTCATCCCTCCTCATCCTCCTCCTTCCTCTGATCTTACAACCCTGGTAAGGGAGGCGAGGGTGGGGGCTTATAATCCTCTACAAGTGCATATACCTCCCCACCTCTGTATTTGATTTAATTCTTGTTCGTAATGATGCTCCACCCACGTCAATCCGTTTCACTTGTAAATATGTCACGGCATTCAACTTCACTTCCACTGTGACTTTAATCTGAATAAGTACACATTGTTCTGACAGCTGCACACACACCTTGTTGAATATATTGTGCACATGGACCAATAAAAAAAAAAAAGGGGGGAGCATGCAAAATTGTACACACTTGAGTACCCCTCAGTGAACACTCTCGCAGCTCTACACACGGACTAATGAATACATTCCACAACACTTTAGAGTCAGTGCAGATAATGAAGTCTATTTGCATAATTAAAGGGGATGAATCAAAAGGTAATTTACAGTACCCTCTTGTCCCCTGCTAAAACGTAGGCTGAAAAGGAGGAAGGGAAGAAGGGTGGGAGGTGTTGCATACACTTACATCCCGCACCCCCAGAGAGCCTTTTTTGAAGTTGTGAGCAAGGTGGGGTTTTTAAAACAGGGATTAAAAAAAAAAAAACCTTTGTACCTGTGCATGTCACACATAATATCAATGTCATCACCCAAGGAGCATTTACACACACACAATTACACAGACACACGCAAAACCCCACAGAAGCAGGGGGCGCAGTTCTTCAAATGCACGAACACAAGAAAAAACAGTCCACCGTTTTCCTTCAATCAATTTTTCCCACCTTTCCACTCAACTCTCCTTTCATTTCTCTCTCCATCCACCCATTTCTCCATCCATCCCCCTCCAAAGCCTCCAGTCAGCAGTCAGCTATAGAATTCCATTACAGCCTAGTGATGCAGCACTTCAAAGGACGGAGAGCTGTATGTGTGTGTGTGTGTGTGTATGTGTGTGTGTGTAACTGTAGGAATGCGTCCATGAGCAATACAGTGTAACTGAGACTTCTTTTTTTTGCTATGTACAGGGAATCTCATCATCAGACACACAACAGTGATGTCCCCAGCCAATATTTATCCTGCAGCGTGTGCAAACTGTTTTTTTTTTTCCTAATCTGGAATGTGTTGTAAGCAACTCGGCTAAAAAGCGTGATGTCTTGCAATAATAGGTGTTTCTTCATTCAAATATTTTTTATCAAATACAAATTTTTTACCCAATTTCAAACAGAAAAGCTTGACCGTGAACTACCAGGGCAAATGTTTTGTAGAGGGTGCAACAGGAATGCCAATCCTCGCTGCATCTCATCTAATGTGGTATTTATTCCAGATATATTCAGTTTTATTTCCTCCTTGTGTACAAAATGTGATGGATTTAGTGTTTTGATTTTATTGCTTTGACTGTCTAATGGCACAAGAAGGGGATCTGGCAGCAGTATGATGAAGCAGCAAATAAAACACAAAGCTGATCAGATCAAAATGTGGTTGTGTGTTCTAGTTTAGCTGATAATACTTCTCCACCTCACCCACTGTGGAAACCATTTTTATAAATAAATAGATTTCTGCTTTTTCTGTTTTTCTTATAACTGAAAACTTGCTGCAGAAATGGGAGCTGAATAAAACCCATGATCAAAATGCAGTTTGGAAGATAGACTGGGACGTAAAATAACGATTTATCTGAATTTTTGAAATTAAAAAGCTCATACAGGTAAAATATTCATCTCAGAAGTTCCACTATCAAGGACGATTTCATGGAAACTGCCATTTTAAATTTGCCCATATGATATCAGAGGATTTCAACCAATCAGCACGTGGAAGCTACATATAGTGAGTCAGAGTGGCATTAGGACAACCACACTTTTTATAAATGGTTAAATCCATTTATTTCCTTTAAGTATAAATCGCTGCCTTCCTTTAAGAAGAGTCTATTTTGGCCACATGTTACTTTTTCTTCATAACAAAGACAGTTTGCTGACTCTTTCACCTACAGAGGTGTGCAAATGAACATCAATGCATCTCCTACATTATCCTTTAAAGGACACTCGTGTTAATTGGCCAGATGTTAACCGTGAGGTAAACATTTGCTTCCGACTGCTTCAGACTGCACTCGTGATACAAACAGCCCATGAAGCAGACACATACTTACTGAAACTACACATTTTCAGGATTCGATATATAACTCACAGAGGAGAAGTCATTAACGTAGTGGTAATTGCGGACAGCTGCAGACAGCGAGCGTCGAGAATACAAAACGACTGAAACAAACGGCAGCAGAGTCTGACCACATCAACCAGAAAACATTTATCTTATAAGGAAAAAAAAAAAAAAAGAGTTTCATCTCCAGTGGAGCTCCCTTGTCTTCAATTAGATTGTTCCTGCATTTCCATTGGTAAATAATTCACAGGCAGAACCATCAGCAGACAGGCATGGCTGTATAAATGTTTTAGTGTGTGCGTGGGGAGGGCAGTGAGTGATGTTGGAGATGGTGGTGTGGGGTCTAACGATGGAAAGAGTTTTTAGCGCTGTTTCCTGTGCTTTCAAACATTTCCTACTCCGTCTGTCTTCCTGTCCGTATCTTTTTCTCTCCCTCTGATGGACTAGATGAGGTAGATGAGGTTCTCTTTCCATGTTTTTCTAAATGTAAATGGAAGAAGTCAGCTCCAATGCATGTCAACTGAAAAGAGCAGAAAACAGGCAGTTGAAAATAGCTACACTGTGGGTTGGACATCTGTAAGACGAGAAAAGACCTGCAAGACATTTGCACAGGGCAGCTGCAAGACGTTTCTGTACATTTTCACTCATCACATGTGAGAATTGTACATTGAAAATTGAAAAATGTTTTTGTGTTTTTTGTGTGCTCACCACCAGACAATGCTTTAGTTACTGTGATATAAACTGAGAATTATTTTTCAAAACCTAAAAACTGTGCGAGGAGTGAGAACAGAAAATCTGTGTAAACTAATAAAATCATACAAAATAGAGATAAACCTCTGAAATGTGAAAACTCATACCTTTGGTCAATTTATCAGTGTCTACACAAAGATGCTTTACACATCAATTCAAGTAAAAAATCCATCATTTTTGATACTACTGTACGAGCAGCATTTTCATTCATGATGCCTGAAATATAGACCTGAGCAGAAGTTTTAAGCACTACAAGTAAAGTGATGCTTTTAAAAAAATCATGTCATCGATAGTTGTTTTTTTTTATTAGTACATCTCATACAAAGTGCAGTAAACAGAAGAAGAAATCAAATGAAAATCTGACCATGCTTTACCTTTAAAATCAATCCAGTTCTCCTTGGACCACACACAGGTTTTTATTGACAGGTTGGTTGTCAAAGAAAAACTTACCACAGTTTCTTCTTCTGTGGTTTTAGGCTGCGTCAGTGTCTTCTGTCTCTGGACTGACTGAGTTAGGTTGAGGTCAGGACTCAGTGGGGGGGGCGTCTCTTGCAGGACTTTTGTAGGTGAAGACATTTCTTTATGATTCTGCTTGTGTGTTTGGGTTGTTTGAATCCTCCTTAATGAATGAGATCAGACAATAGTGATATGGATAAGAATATAAATATTTTGCACAGTACTGTATCCATCCATCCACCTACCCCTCCATCTATTTTTGGATCATAGCACTAGCGAGGTAAGCAAGGCTGTCCAGATGTCCCTCTCCACAGCAACATTTCCCAGCTCCTCCTGGGTGATCCTGAGGCAGTCCCAGGCCAGATGAGATACACATCCTTCCAGCATGTTCCAGGTCTACAGCAGCATCTCCTCCTAGCTGGACGTGCCTGGAAAACCTCCAACTTCATCAAAGCTGCTTTACACTCAGCTGCAAACTGCCCCAGTGGACACCAAAGGTCATTTTCTGATGAACCAACAGAATCACATCATCTGCTAAGAGGAGAGGAGCAATTTGGAGGTCACCAAATGTGACACTCTTCACAGAATCAGATACAAAGGGGCAACACTGCAGAGGGTTGATTTCCTGCTGAGAACAAACACAGCCCTCCCTCTGGGTGTATAAGGACCAGATGGCTCATACCAACCCCATAGCTCTTCAGTAACGCTGGCAACACTCCTCATGGTCCTGGGGCTTCCTTAAATCCACAGAACACCTGTAGGATCAATGGGCAAACTCTTCAGACTCTTACACTGACTCTTACGCTGCAGTCACAGTCACACTCTTTGTTGCTGCTGAATACAACCTGGGCCACACCTGTAGTTTCCACCTCAGGTTGGTCGAGCTGAACGTCCTCCACAGCCTCCTCCAACTTTTTTGGTACCATGGGAGAAACTTCACGTCCACCTTTTTTTTTGTATCTTGTATTTAATCTACATTAGACTTGTTACACTGTGCAATTTGTACTGGTATATATAGGTTGATTTTATTTGTTACCTTTTAATCCAGAATGTCTATTTGTTTGTTTTATCCCTTTACGTTTTGTTTATTTAGATTTTTATTCTGCATTTTTGGTGTTAGTGAGAGATTTTTTAAGATTTTTCTGTATGAAAGTGAAGATGTAGGGATTAAAAATAAAATCTTGAAGCTTGGTTATGTGGATATAAATAAAAATTAAAAAAAAAATCAGTGAAAATGAAGCTGGCTGAATTGAATGAAAATGATCCTACAAGAGTTTTGATGACAATTTAAATGTCAACAAAATGCTAACAAGACAAAGGTGTCCTGGGATGATCTTTACTGTTACGATTAATCCAAATATTTTTCAGGAAAAGAAAATAAATCTAATCACAAGCTTTTTTTAATTCATTTATTTTTTACTACTTTTTTTATTTTCTACTTTGTGTCATCCTCTTGTGCCAGCTGCCAGCTTCACTGTTTTCTTAAATAACAATTGAACTCTTCACTCTAACATCTGATTTGGAAAACTCCACAAAACTTGGCAACTAAACTTTTGACTCTCCTCTGTCCTTTAGATACGATCACTCAGGAAGTGGTTTTTGACAAATGCCGTTTGCAGTTTATCATATCAGCCACTAATTAACTGTAACTCCATGAATGACTTGATAACTTGATGTTTATTTATTCATTTATTTTATGAGGATGTGCATGACAGGCTCAGAACAATGATGTTCCCAGACAATCCTTTTCCTGTAGACTGTGCAAATTGTTTATGTAAAATAATAGGAAAAAAGCATGATAATTATCATAAGTTGCAGCCCTGGGTCAAAATACAAAAAACGTTTTAAGCTTCAAGTCCAGGAGCAAAAAACCCACAGAGGACTATAAGATACTGAGAAGCTGAAACTGTGAAGCAAAGATGGCTGACTGAAGGCTGAGAGCAGAAGGCCGAGTGAGCCAGACCGGGGGGTTTGGCTGCAAACAGGGTCTGATTCACGCATTTACAGGAACAACATTAACCGACACCATTCTTGTCTGAATGAGCTGTAATTACAGGAGAAGTGTTCAGCAGTTTGCAAGGAGAGGAAGAACCCTAACCCACCAGATCACCACGGTCAAGTCATTTCATTTATTTACCTGTGGACTTAAACACTGTTTTGTTCCTTGGCAGTTTGTACATTTTAGCTAGCATTGTAACACTAATACAGTCAGGTTGTTATTTTATATTGTTTTAAAATCCCCTCAGAATAATAATTTACTTCATCTATGATTTAGGAGACATCGCAGGGAAACTGTGAAGCCTGTGACTGGTCAGCATGAGCTGCTTGTGTTTTCTACTGCAAGCTTCTGCCAGCAGAGATTGTTGATAGTGAAGACAGCATGAAGCCAGTTGAGTAATGTTCTTTATTCTAAACCTTCTGCTCACTGCAACCCATGCTCTCTACTGCAGAAAATGAAACTGTGTATACATGGGGATTGCACTGAAGAGTCCCATAGTGGGCACTGGGAACAGGTGGATAAGAGATACAGTTTAGAAACTCTATTAAATAACTAAAATTAGCTCTTAAACAGGGTGGATAAACTAAGGGATGGGAAAGTGTGCTGCATGAACAATACACACCGAGTGTATTATTTTAATTCTTATTAACTTTTTGCCCAGGCGTGATTAATTTCTGCGCTCTGCAGTGTGACTGACACCTGCCCTGTGCTCTAGTTGTTTGAGACACGGCTATTTGTTTCAGCTGGCAGGAGCCCAGGGCGGCAGCGACAGAGAGGAAATAAATACAAAGGAAATAGAGAAGAAAGTGAAAAGAGAGAAAGGAGAGAGAGCGAGAGTGAGTAGGAAGATTTCACTCACATCAAGACGCAAAAATTCTCACATTTACCTATAATTCATGCGAAGGGAGGTTGACCGAAAAATTAGAAAGAAAATTGCATCAGCTTTCACCTCAAAAATAAATAGGAGTGTGCAGCAGCAGCAGCAGCAGCAGCAGCAGCAGCGGTGCACAGCTCATAGCTCTTTTTTCCCATAACAGAGCGCGAGCAGACCCCCAGACCGTCAGATAGTAAAGTCAGTCTGTGTATTGATGCAGCGTAATTAGAATAGCCAGTTAACAGGCTGGAGTTTGATTAGTCAGAGGCATGAGATGGAGGCACAAATGGCTGCCATTCGCCATTTCTCCCCATGAATTCACCATCTTAATGTCTGCTATTAAAAAATAACACTAAAACAGGCTATGAAAAAGATTTTTAAACCTTTTTAATTGCATTGTCATAAGTTATTATTATGGCTACCTACCATCGCTTTTCAAGAATTAAGAGAGGCGTTTAGTGCGAATCCATTAGCGGTGACAGATGGTTGATTCGGTTTAGGATGGGGAGACAGTATGGGTGTATATTTTCATGTTAAAAACTACAGTGAGGAATACGTCTGCGAGTGTGTTAGTGACTGTCAGCGTGAATGTAGATCGAAGACATTGATTGGAGCAGCTACCTCGCCTCACTGCTTGTCAGCTGTCCATCAAATGAAGATGGAGGGTATCTGATACAGCGCTGAATGGATAATAAGCCAGAAACACACACACACGCACACTCATGTGAAAGAGACACCTCATCATGAACACAGGCATCTCCCACATGTAAATATTTTCTACAAAGGACACACACAACAGTGCTGTTTACCTCCTATGTATTTATATCACTGCATGTGTGGTTGCTGCCTGTATGTTTGTTCCACATTGGCCTCATCCTCATCGTGCTGACGTCTCATTTTCACCCATCACTTTGCCTGTGGGCTGATTGAACACAGCTGTCAGACGTGACGCACAGCACTTCGCAAACATTTGTCCTTCATATGTCGCCTATGTGAGCGCAGCAACCTTGGGTTTTGAGATGGGTGGAATGTGTCTCCCGACTTCCGCGGCAAACATTCGCACAACTTGCACAGACGCACACTCAAGTGAACACGCAGCGCACACAACAAGCAAGCAAGCGAGCGTCTGTCTGCTTTCTCCCTCTCAACTCGTGATCTGTGCTAAAGCCCCGGAGGTGATAGGTGAGGTGTCAGCAGTGATCTGATAGCGCTGAGGTGGTCCAAATGCATGATTCCTCTTAACCCTGATCCTTTCACTGCATCCATCTTGAAAATCCTTCCCCGTGTTGTCCCTGCAGCTGTGGAGGATGAACTCAGAGTCCCCCGGCCTGTGACTTAAATGCATTGTGTTTCCTGTTCTTTTTTCTATTTAACTTTTTAAGTAATTTTTTTTTGTAATTTATAGCTAGTTGGCATAACTTTAAACTTTAAATACAGCAGTTGAACTCAAGGACCTTGTGGAAATAAGTTTTAAAAACTTCAATTAATTCTAATTATTATTCTTGCTGGGAAATTATTGCCCAGGTCAGCCAGAGCCTGCAGGCACGGTCTGTTAGGTCTGAAGAATGCTTAGGATGTTAGAGTTGGGAACAGAGAGCTACCCTGTCAGGTGAACTCTGAGATGTCGCCGCTGCAAGTTTTAATGAAGAGGTAATCATGCGGAAATTACAGATGAGCAATCATTGATTAATAACTACATGTTTTACAAGGAGGTCAGGGATTGGTGAGGCTACAGTGGATCTCTCAGATTAACCGCTTTGATTGGTTCGGTAAAAACCCAGCCGGCCGAGTGTGCAATGACTAGAGTTGGATAAATGGGCTCATAACTTCCCTAAAGTTCCTTTTTTTCTCCACCCCCCCCAACCCCTTTTCTTCATTTGTATGCAAAGTCCAATCCCTTAGGCTCCCTTTCCTTCTCTTTAATTTTCAGCCATCTTTTTTTAATCAATTTTCTTTTATCTTGGGGAAGTTATTTTAATACTCCTACATCTTATTTCATTCTCAGCAAGACTGTGTGGGGATATCAATTATTCAATGGAGAGGGAGCTGAGGAATATGTTAATATTGATTAAGCTTTCGCCACACCTAAGAAGATTACACTCTCTTATCACTGTGCTAGAGTGCTGCATTAGCCAGGCAAATTAAAGGACACATAGATACATTGTGTTAGATATACAGTGATGTAAGAGCATTTGTGTGTCTTCCATGTTTGGATCAGAGATTAAAAGCCTATTTAGGTTACATGACGAGCACTAAAAAGAAGACATGCCCTGCATTCATTATGATTCATACGTTGCTTTGAAGCTTAACCCCTTAATTACTCCAAAGAAATAAACTTAGAGATTAGCCTCAAGGGCAAAGGAAGTTAAACACATCTGATGAGGCTAAATGAGAGAGTTAGAATCCAGGCAGTGATTTCCAGTCGGATTTCCAGTTCTGCTGCACGTCTAGAATCAGCTTGGTTTATCATTTATTGTGTTGTTTTAACCCAACCATTGTAGTGTCAGCATCCTAGCTGCTATTCTACCGCCACGGGCTATAGCAATGGTTTTTGGGCAGTGGTGCCGCAGATACTGTGGCATTTGTATCTCATTTCCCCAGAGCCCTGTGGGGCAGCCAGGAGCTGTATATTTGTCAGGGTACAAAGCAGCCAGTCACAGGGCCAGGGGAAAAGGGACTGGAACAGAGGTGGGCGTTAAGGGGACAGGATGTCATTGTGTGTTCCAACAGGGCTTGAGATATGCAAGCGGTACAGCTGAAGGAGGCTTTAGAAGTCAAAGAGCTGTTTGTGATTCATGAATGCATGTATGTACTAGTGTTTCCATCCATACCAACAAACCCCACATCTTCCTGTCATAAACAGCAAACCTGAATGTCAATAAGATTATACACTGTGCATCAGCCCCCTCTGCCAAAACTCCAACTCAATTCATCTGCATTCTGAACAGATTTCTGGCGACACAATTTTATTTATTTAGCTAAACACATTCTCTTTGTACAGTTCTCTGTCTCATTTGTCCTGTTGCTCCTGACCATTAAGCAACACATGTATTAACCTGCATGGACGCACGCCTCATGCATAGTGGATATTTCACCGCTCTGCTGCAGTGCAGCCTCTCTTTCAACATGTTCCTCAGGCCATTACTGTGCTTAGTCATTAAATGTGTGTACACGGTGTGTATTATTGTGTGTGTCTGTGTGTGTGTGCTGAATGAAGAAGCACCTGTTTTTTTTCTAATAGTTATTACAGTAGACGTGGGAGATGTGTGCCGATCGATAGAAATTCAGGAAAAATCAAAGGATTGTCACTGAGCCCATCAGTCTGCTGGCAGTGTTTTACCAACCTGTCTGTGGACTGCATGCTCATGTTGTTTTGTTGTTTTCCACAAAAAGAAAGGACAGAGAAGATGAGAGGAGGAGAAGGACATGAGAGAGACAGATAAGTAAAGATTGAGACAGGAGGAGGGAGAGGGGAGGAGAGCCCCCTGCTCTGCATTAATTCTCTGCTTGCCAGTCAGAGCATGCTCTTTCCTATGAGATTAGACTGATAAAATGCATGTGTGTATGTGAGTGTGCGTGTCCAAACACACTCTTCTGTGTGTCTGAGTCTGTGTGTGTGTTTAGCTGTGTATGTGCCTGTGTATACACACTCACGCCCTTTCCTGTGAGATTAGGCTGATTTGTCAGTGATGCAGGAGTTCATCCATGATTAATAGCCCAGCGTGCTGGAAACAATGTTATTCTGCATTAGCTACCTGTGGGACGCGTTGTACGGCCGCATGTGTGTTTCAGTGTATGTGCGTGAAAGTGAATGAATATCAATCCCAACATCTTGTCCCAGACGCGTTGATGCTGTAAGTATGTTGGTACACAAGTCAGTCGTGTGTCGGTACAGCAGCGTGTGGTGTACAGCCTTGCAGGAGTGTATAATTCATGAGTAACCCCCATTCAGTGGTGCGACTCTGACAGACCTGACAAACCTCGAGGAACAAACAACTAAGAGCATCAAAGCTTTGCACAGGTGTTCCTCTCACCTCTGGCATCAGCAGGCCTTCAGGGTTAAGTGATTTGGGATAGTAAGAGACGAACCTCAGTGAATGTCTTTTATAGCCCTGGTACCACATTAACCCAGGTCTGCCAGTGAATAGTGGTCAGATATGTTTCCTGTTGAGGTCACTCAGTTTTCTTCACTATATGCCTACATATAGATTTGCCAACTATGCTGCCACATCCCAAACACTACATTAAATCACACACCACTTTTACAGCTCAATGGTCGATTTTCACCGAAAAATACATTTTGCTAAGATCAGAGTGGTTACGTTTTTCAGATATAGTTTATGTTTTATTGCATTTAGTAAGAACACTGTTTGCTTTAAAAGTTCAATCAATTATTATTAACTGAGTGAGCTGCACAAAGCCTGACTCCTCTCTGACTGTAGATGGTGTAGTGAGTGAATTAACTAGTTTACACTTTGAGATTCATTTATGATCTATTTGCTTATTCGTGGGTGGCAAGGTGATGCAGTGGTTAGGACTGGTGCTTCACAGGAAGATGGTTGTGGGTTTGAACCTCAGTTGGAGTCTTCAGTGTGGAGTTTGCATGGTCTCCTTGTGGCTGCGAGGGGTTTCTCTGCCATAGATGTGAGTGCAAGTGTGTGTCGTTGTTTGTCTGTGTGTGTTGGCCCTGTGATGGATTGACCCTTTGTCAAGGGTGTACGTCGTCTCTCACCCATTGCCCCAGTAGGGATCCTGTACTCGGTAAGCGGGTATGGAAAATGGATTCCTTAAGTACACTATAAAATTAAACATGTACAAGTTGTATAAAATTTACAGATTGAGTTTTTCTCAAAAAGCAATGAGTGTGATTTTTTTGTTTCACAATAAAGTCAGACCAGAGCTAATTGCAAAGAGCAGATTGATTAGGAAACACAGACATACAGGATTGTCTGTGACAAATTGTACCCAATTTAATTTAGAAAAGCTTTATATAAGACTTCATAAAGTCTTTAAGTGTTCGTGTTCTTGGAGGTGTGTGTGTGTGTGTGTGTGTGTGTGAGGCCAAGTGTGTGTGAGGCCAACTGATAGAGACACGAGCAGTAGATGGGATAACTATGGGAAGCAGAGTCTGTGAAGCCAAGGAAAGAGGATCAATACAAAATGTACTTTGTGGAGACTGAGAGCTGAGAAACTCTGCAGCCAATTAAATAGAAAGATCAGACAGAGGGAGAGAGAGAGAGAGTGTGTGTGTGTGTGTGTAATGCTAGAGACCCTCTGATGAAGGTCCATTATTTTCACTATGTACAATGCATTGATCCGATCATACCCAGTCTCACCCTGTCATTACTGTGTGTGTGTATTATGTGTTAAACGTGTCAGACACATCAACCTGTTGAATCCTGAGGCTAAATGCTGCAGAACACGTCACTCAGTTATTCATGCTGTATTAATCCACGTTCTCATTCATCCATTCAAGATCAACCTGCGACACTCTCTCCTCATCACGTTTAATTTTCTTTGAGCCTGCTCCGCCTAAAAATAGCATCACGTTACTCTGATTTCTCTTATGATCACATGCAGACACATGTACGCCTCCAATGTACATTCTCACGTGCAACCCTACACACAAAGTTACACACTGCTGCCATCTCGAGCCGTCACGTCATCGGCGTTTCCTGAAGCAAGGCTTGACTCAAAGCCCTCTGTCACTTTCATCATGAGAGAGTATCTATCAAAACGACTAACTTCTCTCTTTTCAACTTCTGCTCCTTTCGGCAGATGCATTCATTTTTCAGAGCCGGCATGAATATTTCAAGGCTGAGTGACAGATCCAGTGAAGAATGAAAAGAGAGAAGAAGTAGGAAGGATGGGGAGGGAGGTCCAGGGAGGTACGGGTAATCACATTTGGTTTTGCAGATCTCATAAATGACTTAAGCCCTGCAGATTTCAATCAGACTACCGTAGTCATCGTCATCTTCATCGATTTCTATCTGCGATTGCTCTCTCTTTCTCCCTCTGCATTTCCCTCTACTGTCTTGTCGGTATGGTATCTTACAAGTCGATGAAGAGGGGCCTTACTTCACAGTGCTGCAGTGGGTGTGCCATGGTTGAACTTGTAAGCGATGTCTGAGCAGCCCGGGCTCTATTATACCACAACTCCCATATTATCAGCCAGCCGGGATCAACACTTCCAAACTTTCCGCGACATGTGAAGGCATGCAAAATTGAACTTAATTCAGTAAAGCGTAGTCAATAGGCTGATCTGAATTTCCTCCAGTAACTTATCTGTCTAAATGCAAATGATATACTGTATTCCTTAACTTGGCGCTTGGAGATTGGGTTCAAAGAGAGTGATAACCAATCACGAAAGATCTGGGAACAAAGCTGAAAAAAAAAATCTATTTTCATAAGTGTCAGGAAACATGCTGTGTTCATGTTTCTTCACTCTGCCTTTGCACTTTAATTGATTTATTCCATTGGAGATGCAGCAGCTGTAACAGGAAAAGCATGTTCCCAAGGCAGGCAGGTAGGAAATCTGAGAAGTTGTAATCTATATTGTTGTGCTTTTACAAATACAGTCAAGGAGATAAGAGTAATACCCCCTGCTTTCTTGGAAATGGAGGTCTGATTCACAAACACACAACTGATATAAAATTCATTTCCCTGGAAATAGAGGGAATAATCTCTCCCCCTTTAATGCTTCAACGAAGGAAGCTGCGTCTGGGGGAAAGCAAATAGAATTGTTTGTGGGCTGTGTGTGTGTGTGTGTGTGTGTGTGTGTGTGTGTGTGTGTGTGTGTTTGTGAATGCAATGGTGGGGCCCCTAGAGAGTTTTACAGATATTTGACCCTGGAGATTCTTATAGTAGAGAACGACTGCAGGGCTGATACATACCGTACTTCACAGATACCTGTATACGTCGAAGCTTCAATTACTCAGGTCTTTTGTGTCTTTTGTGCAAGACCAGTGTTCCACTTTACAGGTCATAAAACAGTCTGTGTTTCCGGGATGCACCGCACCAATCTAAAAATAACCCTGCCAAATTTAGATGTATTTATGCAGTGGATCTTGGAAGTGTTGTGTTTAGTGCTAATTAAGGAAAGTTAGCATACTAACATGCTAAACTAAGATAATTAACCTGGCAAACATTACACATCAGCAGGTTCTTAATGTCAGCGTCAGCAAGTTAGCATGTTGACATTAGCATTTAGCTCTAATCACCACTGTGCAGCATCATAGAGCTGCTAGCGTTGCTGTAGACTCTCCACAAAAATAAAGAGTAAGAGCTTTACTGATTCATGTCATTCACTCTGATTCAGCCTTTCCTCTTACCAACCATTTCATCATCAGCTCATAGATCCAATAACTGCGTACATTCAGGTTTTCTTTTGCTCCTCATCACATTGTCTGTAGCTAATCTTGCAGACGCCCACTGACACCTCAGCCGCATCCTTCCTGTTCACGACTCCTCGCCGGGGCAGACCCGTGTTTACGTACCACCTATTTGTTCTGCCAAATACATACAGATGGAAATGTAATCACTCCCTGGGATTATGCTCAGTGAAGCAAAGGAAAGAAGGAGGTGGTCGGGTTGATTGGCGGGCGTACAAAGCACAGGACTTCAACGCAGGAGACTGGGGTTTGCATTTTAAATACAACATCTGGTTAGGTTTGATGTCTGCACTTTGGTGATGGTGAGGGGAAAGATCATATCGTTATCATTTGATAAGATGAAACAAACACAGCACTTCTTGTAATTTTGAGTTTAACAACCTTTCACTGACCTTCAACAAGTGTTGTGAGGAAACAAAATGTGCTGTCAGGGAAGATTTTGCTGATGTAAAACCGTTGTAGAGAGATACTGGAGATGGGTTCAATGAATTATTTTTCTATCAAAAATGTCATTGCAAATTAGTGGATTATGTCACATTAGATCAGGCTACAATAGATACACTTTATAAACCTATAAATCCTTGGTATTTCAAGGTAATCGGAGATAAGACAGAGACATGTACAAAGAAAGTTTCTAGGAAAAAACATGATATATTTCTCAGTATTCTACATCATTTATCATAGTAATAGTTGCTGGTGGTAGAAAGGATAGTAGTGTACAAGGAGTCGTACTATAGGTCATTGTTGATGTCAAAGCTCCTGTGATGTCCATAATGACACATACTGTATGTTATTCAACAACACTTGCTCTGCTAGAAACTGTCTCTAATCAGTTCATTAACTGATTAATATTTAGCAACTTGCCGCCTTAAAAAAAAAAGCACTTACTACCACAGGATTAGAGATTCAATGCGATCTGACAAGGCAACTGCACGAAGAGCACAAATCCTGCAGAACCATCCGGAGATCCTATTTTCTCTGCAGAAGATATCTTCACATGTCCTCAAAGCATCAGAATTATCACTTTCATTCAGTCCTTTGATAGGAATGAAAGATTGGGTTTAAAAAAAAGGCTTACAAATCAAATTAAATATCAGATGAAAGGTCCCGAGTTTGTCGTTTCACAGCTCAGTCTTGCTGAGCTTTGAGTGCTTCAATTTAGATAAGAAAATATTTTGGTGGGTCTGATAGTCTTTCCAGTATGCTCAGTATAAAAGATTGCTACTTTCAGTGTCCACTTTTAATGAGTTTCTTGTCTAGTAATTGTAAGAATATCATATTCTGGTAAAGAAATCTAAAATGTGAGCTGTGCCCTTATCCCTTTTTGATTTAAACTATAAAACGCGCATGAATAGCTTATCTTTGAAACTTTCTCCATACTGGTATAGTATAACTCATGTCGTGTTTCACTGTTGAGTGTAGGAGTGCAGCTATGCAGCAAGCACTACTAATAAAGGTTGGAGACAGCAGATTGCCTTTGAAGCCTGTAACCGAATCAACTGTGAAACCAGTATTGGAGCACAGCAAGAGCATGAGGGCCTAAACACAAGCATAAAAATGATTACTAATCAGCAAAATACAGGATATCTTGACACAAGTCAGATGGTGTAGAAAAAAAAATGGTACCCTAACAAATCTTGGGGCTTTATAAATGTGCCTAAGATTGAGCTAAACATAAACACCTGGTAGCTAATGTTAAGCTAAAGTACAGTCTGTCTACCGGCTGCTTGGAACAAATAAACACAAATAGTTAAGGTTGCATTAATGAGATGTTAGTGAGCCTGACCAGACTGGCTGGACATGTGGCAGGAGGCAGATGGAGGAAACTTGATCCAGACGCAAAAAGGTGTTTATTTACAAACAGTGGCACCATATTACACATGTAACAAAATATATACAGAGAACAAAAAAACAACAAAGTTAACTCGTGTTAACCGAACAAAGCTCAACTCTATATAGTATTTATTAACATATAGCATCACATTACATGGATGTCCTCTCCCAACAAGAGCCACTGAGCCGCTACTTAAAAAGTCTCCCATCAGACCACTTCAGCTGCTACAGGTAGTACTGAACCTCTAATTAGGGAAACAAAATTGCTTTATCAACCCTCCGTAAGTTTAAATGCTCTCTTAATACTCATCAACGGATTAATATGCATATGCATATAAATACCTTTACACTTGGCATGCCCTGATGAGATCACCCAGGATGTTACGGGTGATGTCACCCAGGGCATAAATAAAGAAAGTGCTCAGCTCCTCCCTCCTTTTGTCTTTTTTGTGGGTATGGTAAGTAACAAAGGATTATGATATTGAACACTGACCTGAGACACCAAGACTAACTCAATATTTTATTATTAAACATATGACTTGCTTGTTTCCTGAATTTCCCCTCTGGGGATTATTAAAGGAATATCTTATCTTATCTTATCTTCTTCAATCTGAAACATTGATGTAAAAGATCTGTAATCAAACTTCATGCAAAAGGTACAGAAATGGTGTCAAAATGGCTAAAGCAAACCAAACAATCATGGTCAGACTGGGTCAAAATGTAATGGTCTACTGGTGACAAATGATTTGCTCTCACCCTTTGTTACACAGGACAAGGAAAAAATAGCTTTAATTAACACACATTAACTGTCACGTTATGTACAATGTTACTCATACAAGGAAGAAACAAAATATTGCCAGTAAAACATAGTTAAGTCTTTTGCAGTTCAACTTGTTTTTGCCATTACATCGTTCTTTTGTGAATCATGCATGTGGCGTCTACTTTTGTACTCTGTGTCAGACACATTCAAGCCAAATTGTGTGTTTGCAGCACAGTCAGACCACTGGTGTAATGGCCAGATTGACTGGCAGTGCACTGTTCACAAGAATGCAAATTACAAATCTGCAATCACACAAGAGCAACAAGTGCATATTTTCTGATGGGAGGTTATTACCATTTTTAGTGTTGGATATCTGAAACTGTGATTTGCAAGTGATTCTCTGATGAATGCTATTACTGTGAAGATCTATAATCGACAAGAAAACAACGAAAAAAACAGTTTTGTTTTTAGACCTGCACATAGAGGACTTCAGATGGTTCAGAATGGCTCTAGATTCATCACATTTAACCAGTTTCAGCTGCTCTTCATTGACTCCCATTGATGTCAGGTCACTCTTTAAGATGCTTCTCATGATGTACAAAATGCTGCCTCATACAAGTGTAATCTTCCTAAACTTAATTTTTCCACTCTGCGCCGCATGAGCTCCCGTCAGTGCTAAAAACTTAAAAAAAGAAGTCAGCAGGCCTTTTTTTTATCACGTCCCTTCCTCTGGACTAACCTCCCTGCTGATATCAGACGATTTGATTCTGCTGACTCCTTTACATCCCCACTTTAAACCCCTTTTTGCCTTAAGTTTCAGTTAATTGCTATTCTTTGATTATTTCAGGGCCTTTTACCTGCTACCATCACACCCACTGGTGAGCTGGTGTCAGTCTTAATGAAGCCTGTCTGGATGAGGAAATACAGTGGACTTTGTGAGAATCAGTGCTTCTTTCTAGTTTGATTAGTTAGCCTCCAAGCACACAAGCATGCGAGCCATGAACCCAGTCCTCATTGTCTTTTCACTCAGGCTTCTCAGTGTTGGACCATCAGCTGCCCTGGGACACCACCCTCTCTCCCCAGGCTGTCAATGCAGACGTCCACATCAGCTGAATCAGGATCTTTATCCAACAGAAGCTTCTCCTCTTGTGATGTCCTTTTGTGTTTGTGTAGTTTGTCCTCTTTCCAGATCTTTGTGGCGGCTCAAATCCTGTTTTTTTCACCAAATAATTTGCCTTCCATCCCCCATTATGTCATGTTGACTGTCCAAACTGCTACTGTGCTGCTCTATTTTGCAAAAACAACTCCTTTCATATGTCCATCCTGAGAAAGAAGTAGGATCTCTCTTCTGTTGCTCCTCATGAGGCCTCGAACATTTTTGTCAAGGTATTTTTTTTCTTTGCAGATAAAAGCATAGAGCTCAGTGTCTGCTGTGCAAATAGTAAATGTGTGCGTTGCCTCGACTTGACTGAGTTGAGTGATAGTCTTTAAACTTGTGAATGCCTTTTACCCAAACAGTAATTTCCAAAAGGGACCAAATCAATGCAGATACCGCTGATAACAGAGGCAGAGCTGTTGAGGAAAAGTCAAGAATTAGCAGTGCTGTCTCCATGGTAACTGGTGAGTGGATTCGGCAGTGTTTTCACCAACCAAAGACCTGCCTTTGACATCGTGCCCTATGTAGTTAACCCTTGATCTCAGAAACACATACAGAGGTGCATTCAGATGCATAATCACACGCACCCCCACACACAGGTGCACACACACAGGCCGTGCACGCTCACATCGTGGAAGCTGAGTAGAGCTCAAGTTGACTGTGAGCCATCATTAAGCCTCTGACATGCAGCATACAGCACTCTAGTATCCCCGAAGGTCCTGACTGAGGTTAACCAGGCTTTTCACACTCAGTCTTGCACTCACAGAAAGGGGTAAAAGAGAGCTCTAGTGGTGCAGGAACAAATGCTTTGGTGAGTATGACCAATTTAATGTAGAAGGGGAAAAAAGGCCTTTTTTTCTGTCAGATTTCCAGAGACGAAAGAATGAGGAACGTCTCGTTAGCTGAAGCGCCATTCAAAATGCACACAGATTCAAAACTGAATATTACTTGCTTTTTACTTGCTCTGTAGTCTCACTGAAGATTTTCTCACTTTTATACATTTAGTGGGTGTGGTGGAGAAATCAAGCATGCACAGCGGGAGCTGTTTTGAAGGCTGAATGTGTCTCTGTGCACATCTTCTTCTGTGAAAAGACTTTTATCCTGAGCTGCAGCGGCTGAGTGACGAGAGAAAGGTTACCTCCAGCCTTTTGTTCTAGCTGAGCTCATTGGCTAAAAGTGGCGTGTAAATTCAGAGAGGATTAGCATATATTAGCATGTGGTTAGGGACCTGACCAGGGATTGGTGCAAACTTGGAGTGTAGAAGGAAAAGGATCCAACTTCATGAAATGAGAAGTAGGTTTGACAGGTGATAAACGCCAACATTATGTCTTTCTACACAGCTGCTCTGTCTGAAGTCCAGAGTAACTTTTAAATAATCCTTCTAAATATGATTAGGATTTATTAGGTCAAGCTGATGAGAAGTCATCTTTAATGCAGCATTAATGACAACAAATGATTGCTTATTTTTGCTTTAGTTGTCTACTAATTTATAACAACAGTTTAAAACATGCAAAAGCGCAGGGCACTGAACAGATTGTGTTGTCATGGTAATCTGATTTCACTGTTGTCTTCCAGCTGTCGCTCTGCTCATGTATTGTTGTAAAAAATGTGGTTAGTGCCACGTTGGATTTCCGTGTGTTATTCTTCATCAACTGCGGAGCAAACTCTGTCCAGAATTAAATGCAGATTAAAAGTTTTACTCCTCTATATAGTTAGCAGCTTCTGTCACACACGAACTGAGCTACAAGTGGAGCTCAGAATATTTCAGATTTAAATGGTGTTCATTTGAATGCTCCGAATTCACCACTTTCAGGACATTAAGAGGCAGAATTAATAATAATGACATTGTATCCTCTGCATGACACATCAAATTGCACACTCTGGCAATAAGAAAAGCCCCCGAGGTCCTCTAGGACTCAGCCTGATCTTCCACCTTTACTTTTAGCAAAAAGGCCTCTCCTCCTCCTCTAACCATCACCTCACATATTTAGACATGCTGTCAGGGAAAATTTTAGTCAAAGTCCATCTTCGTGTCAACACTATTAGGTGTTAGAAGTGTGATGACCCATTAATAATGTCTTACTAATGCACTGAGAGCTGTGGTGGACTTACAGTGCGGGCACTGAAGTGACAGCGGGTGACGATTGTGAGCTGCCAGTCAGGCCAGCTGCTGTCTTTGGATAATCAATGGGGAATTCAGCTCGAGCTCAATTTAGCTGAAGAACTACAGTGGAGCGTCTCAAGTGCCTCCAACTCCCAGCATCCCCTAGGCATTTTGTGGAGAGAGGTTTATGAGCTGAACTCCGTGGGAGAAGATGAGGAAGTCTCTTCTTACTTTCTGTCTGTCTTATTCTCTCTCATTAGTAATCTGCATTTAGAGAGGGGTCAGCCAGACACCTGTGGACTGGCAGTGTGCTAAACCTATCTCAGGAAATACATGCCTGGGCGAAATTGTAATGATGTGATTATTCAGGTTTTGAATCTTTTAACTGGTAAAATATAAGTCATAGCACACACTCTAACAGTGAGTTAGAGAGGAGACCAAGCCAAATTCATAATGATGTTTTGTCTCACCCAGGTTTTTACAGCAAGGGAGGTGAGGAGAGGCACAAGATGGCTTTACAAACTGGTAGAACAATGACTAAATAAATAAAATATAGCTCTAAATGTATCCACATTCTTTCGGGCTGTTTATTACATATTAATCTACCACATGCTATTACTTTAACTGGTTCATTATCATAATCATCGTAAATTTGATCTACACGCAGTGGAGCGACTCAGCCTGTGGTTAACAAACTCCATTTACTACCCTGCCATGCTCCCCATAAAATACTTCATCTGTGGGACCACACACACACACACATACAGCTTTTATACAGTGGGCATCCATCACTGGTGGTTTTACCACTACGAAGGGGGTTAAACCTGGAAGTTTCCCCACTGAGGGAGTAAGTCTCTGGGGCACAATGGTGTAAATATGGAGTAAGAATGTGGGTCATGGATGGTGCATTAATGTCCTTGTGCCTGTTTATAATATACCTACTGTGCAATACACTGTTTACAGTGCAATATACTGCAATAAACAGAGAGTTTAATTTCACTATATTTTATATATTTTTCTTTTTTGTGTATACTATTCTTTGTGTATAGATTACTGTTCTATTGCTAAAAATTAGTTTGTTTTTTATTGTTTTACTTTACATGTTTTCTATTCCATAAACACCCAGACCAGTTTTTCTTTAAATGAAAATTGAAGTACCAAAAGGTGCAATACCTTTGACAGCCCTTAGATGCTGACTCCAAAAATCTTTGGGTCCAATTGACTTCAATTCAAAAATCGTTATTTCAATCATGAAATAACACATTTTCCCACAAGTCATTGTTATGTCATTAGCTATAGTCAGTTCTTCTTAGCGACCCGACAGCTCCTCTGAAAAATATTCAAAATTATGTAGGTATGACGCTTCAAAAAGAGGAATATTTAGGGGCGTGGTTAGACCCAATTCCTCATTCCTCCTTTCAAGTCCAAATATGGTCACATGTTCAAAACTGTTCATGTTCAAAACTCAAACACCTCAATCCAATAGGTGACGTCACGTTAGCTTTGTACATTTTACATACAGTCTGTTGGTAGAGATCACTCATGGACTTCATGTGTTAAGGTCAAGGATAAAGCTGTGTATAGACCACTTGAAAGGCTTGTAACGCTGTTGTCACTGTGTATTCTTATAGGTTAATCAGATACACAAATAGAGCCACATATTTTTCACAGGTGTGACAATAAACATCTTGAATCTTCAAAAGCATCTGCACTGTGAGGGGAGCTCCTGAGTCTCAGTCAAGTGAAAAACATCTCGCGAATGCTGTAAATGAGAAAGAAGGTAAGAAAACAAAAAGCGCAATTAATGTCTGTCAGTCAACAGGCCTCCGTGTGGCAATAATACCCAACGCAAATGTCATGACCAAGCCACGAGGCTCAGCAAACACACACACGCAGTAAATTCTCTCCGGGTGGGTAATATTTAGCTGACAACTTTATCACTGAACAACCTCAGAGGATGGGGGCTTATGCTTGTGGAGGAGAGCCAAGACACCAAAAATTCCCTTAACGCCTTCTTATTAAAGGGCGTAACTCAAAAGCCTCATAAAAGTAGTGGGCATCAGCATGGTGGTGGAGAAAGCCACACATATATGTATGAATATAAACATACACACATACTAAATATGTCGTTTTAAGTTTTAGGGGACAAAGTAAAAAACAGTCAACACTCTTAGTTTAGCATCGTGGTGCTAAATCGAGCTGTAGGACACAAGTTCAACAACCACACAGCTTCCAGTCTGTGTTTGTCTCAAGTGAGTCATGACAGGAGGCCCAGCTAAATGCACAAAATATAAAATGTTAATGTGCTCTGAGAAGTTTTTTTTTTTCTCCCAGAGTGCAAGCACAGTACTTTTTTTTAGGTCTTCTTCACTGTGCGTGTGTGTGCATGTGTGTAATTGTATTTTTCTCCCGAATCATCAGCATTGTTTCTGCAAGTCATCTGTCGGCCTTAGATAGCTAATTCTTTATTGGGTCAGCCTTTTACCACCGTCGTTATCAGCCACAATTCGGGAGAGGATTTTTAAAAGGTCTGTTTCGTCATTAAAAAGATTTATTTAAACAAATGAATCAGGCTTCCTTCTGGTACAGTCTCCGAACTGAAGTGAGGAGGTGAATATTTTAGTGATTAATGCAAACAAACTAAATGTCATCGTCTATGGAAGAAAATCAAATGTTGAAAGTATAAACTAAAGATGCACATAGCAACATGCATTACCTATTATCTATGGGTATTTTATGGGAATAAGAGCAGCTGATATTAGGAAAATTTTATATTTTACAAAAAAATCACAGATGAAGTCAAGATGTCATTACCCAATGAACATAACACTGTTCCTATGCATTTGTGAACCATCTGTTTCTGTGTTCATGCACCTGATGATCCTAACTGCTTTAGGCTTCGAGAGGCTCAAACAGGATGCCAACTCAGTCATGCCTCCACTCAATCAAACTGTCAAAACAAGTTCTGTTTTTGGTCTGGTGATGTTTTCTTCAGGGAAAGTGTCACTTCACTGTCCTTTATTTGATGTACTTGATGTATGTTTGATTTCACTGAAAAAGACAGTAGGAGATACAGTAAGTACACCGCATAAGCACCGTGTACTTTTTCACCATATTTCGTAAATGTGGACTCAGACTTGATGTGAATTCCACAGGGAGAAGGAAAAAAAATGATGAAGTGAAGCTTCAGGCACAGTGTACAGTCATACCGAACACCCCCACTGTCGAGAGCCGGGTTATGCACCGCTGAGTCACAGCCATGGGACACGTATGAAGTGCGGCTGAAGGTAAAATGTGAAGCGTATGTGCATATGCTGCGGCGGGCAGACCAAACGCTCGATAGGAAGTATTTAGGCAGCATCTGGCCCCTGAGGCTGACGGCAAAGAGAGAGGTGACAAAACCCTACTCCTCCCCTGCCTTGAACATCAGTTATCTGTGGGAGAATCAACTTGATACTTTTAACGCTTCTGCCAGTTTCTTCCATCTGTTCAGTTTGAGACAAAGGCAGTACATACTGTAGCCTTTCACCACACACACACACACACACACACGAGAACTTGTTTGTGTCACTTAGGAAGACATTACTGCAGATTAATTATCTGCAGATGCACAGGTACATTAACCTAAACGGAGACATAACTTTTAA
>OOFC01049373.1:33035-43848 GCA_900323345.1 Pseudochromis fuscus | reverse complement strand
AATATTTTTTTTGTGCCCCCACCGCCTCCCGAAACACAAGCACACACACACACACACACACGGACACACGCACAGCCCCTCAAGAGAGGCTAGGCTAACGCTAAACGTGATGCTACGTTTTCTCGTCAATTTTCATCCACTTGCTTTTTTTTTCACGCTGAAATGAAAAACAACTCACCTCACACCATCGGGACTCATTATGACTGACAGGTATCAACGTGATTGGTCAAATGATCTTTTCCTCCTCCCATACCAGCCACTCAGCGTTACCTTAGCGACCCGCACCAAGCTATTCCTTTTACAATAATTTTTTTTTTTTCCTTCAAGGGCCTCTGAAGGCGTCTGGGCCCCGGTGCAGCTACACCGGTTGCACCGTCCATATTTACGCCACTGCTTGTAAAGTAAAAGGGGGAAAAAAACAATAAAATGTGCACAAAAGAGAAAGACATTTATGGCACGAGTACCAAAAAATAAGTATGCTTTCCTGTAGAAAGGGTTGCAGAGAAATGCTAATTTTCAGTGCTATTTTATCTTTTTTTTAATTTATTTTTTTTCTGCACACTATGATGAGCTGCAGGACTGTGAAGTGGTTTGTGCCTCATGTACAGAATACACATGAACTCTGTAATGCACTCTGTAATAAATGAGATGAATGATTGACAGAAATCCAGTTGTAAGTCCCTGTGTAATTGTACTGAAGTTTCAGCACCTGACGATCAGATTAAAGTGGCAAGTTTCACCAAGGTGCCACCAAAGTGAAAGTGCTGAGCAGCCTGTTCCTCACACCAGAGACTGCAGTTGTTTCAAAGTATTGTTTTAAAGAAATACAGAAGCAGCAGACAACAACACCATAAATATACTAATAATTACCATAAACAGTTCATTCAACAGTTCAAAATAGCTGAACAAATGGATAAAAAAGAAGAGGTGAACAAACAGTTGAAATTGTTAGCTAAGAGTAACAACAAATAGTTGAAACTGTCGTCTAAGTGTACAGATAAGCTGTTAACATGCTAGCTATGGCTATGAACAAACAACTATCACTTATTATCTAAGTATGGCAAATACTTTAATGTATCAATTAACAGTCCTGAAAGTGTTTAATTTGAAAGCTGAAACCATAGTCACTTATAATTGTTAGTTAAAAGTAGTAATAATCATAAAAAAAAAAATCATTAAATCAGGAAAAATCATTAGCTGAAAGTGAGGTGAAATAGTTAGCTAGCAGTATGGCAGATCAGTTGATGATGTTACCTAAACCTGGATAAAGAGCTGAGGTGAAAAGATGGAAAAATGAGTAATGTAAAGTAAAGTAATGGATGAAACAGAAACATAAATATGGATAAATGGTTAAAAATGTAGGCTAACCCTAACTGATAAAGGGTTAGCCCAGGTTAGCAATAGTTAAGTTATAAAGAGTTTACATACGTAAGTGAAAAAGTTGAAAGTAATGGACAGATGTTAAACTATAGTATCTTAAAAATCTTAAACTAATGACATTAACTAGTGTTTAGGTTTGTAAGAAAAAATATTCACTAACCTTATAAAACTAATGGTTTTCCACTGACAACAAAGACTGTGTGGAGACAAAGGGATGTGATCAGCTTGTTCTACATGTTTAACTCTGATAACATATGTTTCAGACTTTTGAATGGTAATGTATATTTTAACACTATCCAGTTTTATAACCAAGCTTTGAATAAAGTGTGGCTTAAAAAGAGTGAATCTGAACTTGAGAGGCTCATTTGATATAAAGTGTTTCTCCAAGAAAAGCCTGTATCAGCACATGAAACAGGTTGGGAACCCACTGCTTCATAAAACATCGGTTACATATGAACATGAACATTTGTTATATTCACTGTGATTTATACAAGTTACTACACAAGTTGACTCACTGTGAATTCCCTGTTTAGTCTGGTCTAGTTTGGAGTTTTATTAAATTAATCTTCACCATCCAGTTCTAGTTTTTAATAAAGAGAAGTGAAACTTTTTTCCTCATCTAGTATCTATGTTGCTTTTAGTTGTTATATAAAAATTGAGGGGAGTCCATTTCTGAGTGTAAATGGATTGTAATCCCACAAATCAGTGTTTGAAGTCAGAGAGCACAGCGTTCCACATCCTGCAGTAATGAAGTGTGTGATCAGACACAGGGACGAGCAGTGCTCCACACATGCATGTATGTGTGTGTTAATACAGCCTGCACCGTGGGAGGCCTTTGGGTGAGGGCGCCTCTGCCAGAAATGAAGCTAATCCTCCCTGACAGAAAATCACTGCTGCACCAAAATGTTTAATAACCTACTTTCAATGATTACACCATGGTACACCTGCAAAGCTCATTAGCTTTAGGTTATCGAGATGAAAGATTCCCAGGCTTTTTATAAGTCAATTAAAAGAGATGAAAGATAATGAGATTGATGGAAAGCTTTAATAGGTTTTCTGTTATGTGTCTTGTTGAATAGAGGAACGCTCGGTTAAAGGGTTGAGCTTACAGGGGATGCAGAGGTATATCTGTCTAAGCTTATTGTTTTGTTTCTGTTTTATCTCTCAGATTGTATATTTACTGCTGGTGAAGAGCAACACATGCAGAAATATGAAGCTGTACAACCACTCAGGATAACTGGGTTTTTAGATTTAGATTTTTTAATATGGCATTTTTAACACCAGTCATGTAAATCATGGATGTTAAATTTTCCAAAGGTATTTGATATTTTTAAGAAAATTAATGGTATCATAATAATAATGGTTTCTTTTATTACTGGCAAGTCTAAAAAATATCTGTTCAATATATCTGTCAGTGTGGCAGTTGTCTCTGTCAAAATCCTTTCTTCAGTCTCTAACATAAGTATCATGGGACCTAATTTCACTTGTATATTAAATAATATCACTCTGTTACTCCAGCTTTAAACTCTGTAAACCCTTTGTCCCCGTCAGGATCAGTGGTACATGGGCAACTTCAATCAAATCAACTATTGTTACAACAAAATATGAAGCTGTGCAGATAAACACTGAACATCAGGAATTCAGTAATGACATCATTTCCATCTGATAATGAACAAAGAAAAATGAACATGTAAATATAAAAACCTTGAAGAAGAGTTGAAAAAGGAACTGTTTCTGAATCCGAGAGGTGGTGCAGACGGTTGTATTTTTAAACATGAATTTCAATTAGCAAACAGACTACAGAGGATTTAATCTCTTTTTCAATTACCACAATGTCCTGTGATGTTACTCTGAGCTGCACCGATGAAACAGTTGTGCAAAAGTATCAATAATGTCGATAATCTTATTGGAAATCTAACAAAGAGAGAAAGCTGGTGCAGGTTAGCAGGTGTGTTTTCATTGTGTACATGTTTCTGTTAAAAAAAATACATTTTGGGTGTAATGTGAATATTTAAGTGAATGTCCTTTTCTGATTTTTGCAGCCACATCAGTTACCATCTTCACAGTCATAGTTAAAAAATAAAAAAATAAATAAAATAAAAATCTCAGGCTGCTCGACAATAAATAAATAAAAGTTGTGTCACTCCTATTTCCACTCTCCATATTTGGTCCTTGAATGCACCACATAACAATGAAAAATTCAGCAGCAGGTAAGAGGCTCTTGTTTTTATCCCCATTTGAATTACTGCCTCCTCTAATACACCGTCCACATTCACACTTCACATTTATTCTCTGTCTTGATGTATACGCTCATTTCCTCTGCATAATATTTCAACTAATGGAAAAATAATGGAAGCATCTTTCTTGAAGTCACTTCTTAAAGTAAGACATGCCTGCTGCTAAATGGCCAGTAGCCCTCGCTGACTGCCCAGTAAATAGAGTGAAGTATTGGCCTAAACAGGACCTGACGAGCTTTATATTTGTGCATAATAACCGGGGCTGTGTGTATTCTTCATGATTTATTCTGTCAGTGAACAGTATAAAACATGTGGGTCAGACAGACTGGTTCCCGCTCTCTTTGAAGAAAACCATACGAACAAATCACCTCATGTGATAGATCCAGCGAGCTGAACCTGTCCTCACTGTGTGTGTCCTGCCAGGATCCTCCTCATCCTGAGGAGAGCAGCATTGTTTCTACTTCTTTAGCTGAGACTTCAGGAGCCTGAGGGTTTTTCTCATACACCAAATATGATGGAGGAGACTGATTGGTCCCAAAATAACTCTGCATAATACAACAAATGGAGACATACATCAGAGTCATGAAGGCTCCAGTCACAACAGGAACCAGCAGACCTGCAGCTGATCATGAAGATAGAACCTAAATGTTCCTTCTGCACTGATACCAGACTCTGGACACTGTGTCTGATTAGATCACATGTTTTAGTGTCTTTCTGGTGCTGTGGCTGTCATCCTGTAAACAGACAAAGCAGTGAGAGGCAGTGTGTACAGTGGAAGTTATCACAGGAAGTGAGAGGTATATATATAAATACACTAAGGTGTCCAAGATGTAACATCCAGTAGAGTCCAGTATGATCCAGGACATGGGATCACATCCTCAGGGGCAGGGCCTGAGCCTTTTTTTCACTTTGAGACATCCAACGTGTTTCAGTTTGGGAGGTGATGATGCTCAGAACGAGCGCCTGAACCCAGCATTGGTACAATAATATCAGTGTTTCCCAAAAAGATCAGAGTTCAGAAAGTTCAGGGATAAAAAGTGTGTGCTATGTCAGAGCCCAGTGTCCAGACTGGGATCTGACTGGGAAATGGGATTTTTGAGACCAATACTTTTTTGCCAATAGTGTATTTTAAAGCTAGAAGGAAAATCTTTATTATATGGATTATGCACCAACACCACACTGCTCAGGTCCTTTCTTAAACCAGTAACTTTATTAAAGAATATGAACATTATTGTATCTTGCAGTGAAGCTACATCATCATCTTTGGAGATATAGTCTCACACATTGTCACGTTTTAGCCACTTGTAAGTGATTTTATTCAAGCTGAGCATAGTTTAAAAATGTAAATATGACAGTTCATTTTTAATGATATATATTTCATGTATATAATAAAATGTAACTCGTAGTATCACTATTTTCTACATTACGTTTTGAAAAAAGACAGATTGACCAAAGAAATCCATTGGACTCTAATCCAGTGTTTTAAATACTTTCTCAGGAGACTGTGTGTTTGCTGTTAACAGCAGGTCAACATTATTTCCAGTTGTTTGAGTCGGTGGAAACTGTTGCCTTGTATATTTATTACAACCTCCAGTAATGAAGCTGCTTGCAAACAATGAGGTAATGTGTGTTTGATTACAGTGAGTGACTGACGGAGGGTGTTTCACTGTAACAGGCAAATAGGAATCAGGTTTTAATACTGTGTATTTATATTGTTTTTTTCCTCTTTCTTTTCTTTCGTCTCTGAAAAACTCATCAAGGGACAAGAGATGCAAATTAGCTTCATGCTATATGCTCTTTGTGCAGCACATCAGATTTTCTCTGTTGTCCCTGACAAATAAAGAAATGAATAAAAATATAAAACACATCTTGTGACTTTTACCTGCTTATGAGCGAGTGCTGCTTTTATGCAGATTTTTTTAAACACAGCCAAAGGAAAAAATCTTGGATGGTTAATAGCAGAAATAAATATCAAACAAAATTTTAAAGACACTTCAAACCCCTCGAAATTAAAAAGGAAGTCACATTTCAGTTTGAATCAAAGGCTGCAACCAGGCTTGTTTAGACTTAAAAACATGATAGAAGATGACAGCATCACCTAACAGGAGATCTCTTCAACACTGGCACCACTGTGCTGGACATGTCAGAAACTCGACACCATCCTTGAATTAAGCCTTTCCTGATTGGTTACTGTCCCGAGCATCATGGAGCGATTGCTCAGTGCAGCAGCGAATGACATTTTTAACAAGGTGTGGACACTTTTCCCTCTGCACACATGGTGTCAGTGCGAGGGGACATTCCTGGTTTGTTTTGCACCGCTCGTCCCCGACATGTCAGAGGAGACAATTCACAGCTGACATTTTGGGGTCAGTGTGCAACTGTCCTGAGGAGAAAAAAATAAACCCTCAAATGTGAATTTTCTAAGAACAAAGTGTGCATGCTGTGGTCTGCCCAGCGCTAAAATATTAATCTTAAATAAAAGCCAATCCCCGGTGATCTGCTCCCGAGCAGCCACACTGCACACGCTCCACGTCAGAGGCCAGCTCACAAAAATAGCACAAGTAGAAGCGAGATTAAAAACCCTTGTTATTGTTGGGGGTCCTTGGTTACAGATGCTATTTATACCAGCACTTTGCTTTGTCATGTCCCAGACCTTCACCAACCTCAGTGGATGCTCTGGCTGCTTCATTATAACAGCCCTGGCAGCTATTCTCAGTCATTAGGCCTCAGCGCAGTAATCTCACTTAAAGTGGTTGGATCCAGGAAAAACATGGCTGAATGTTGGAGAAGGTTCTCAGATCCCCTGTGAGTGTCTGTGTGGAGAATACTGTATGACTGACAACATGTATTATTGCTGAATAACCCAATTAACCTATTTACAGATATTAAGTAATACACTGTACTACTGGAGTAGGGGGATGAAGCATATGTTGATTTGTCAGAAGTGTAAAGATGCGACTGTGGAAGTAGCGTATTTTCTGCACTATAAGGCGCATCGGATTATAAGTTGCACCTTCAATGAATGGCCTATTTTAAAACTGTTTTCATATATAGGGTGCACCACATTATAAGTAGTGGCTGGGGTTGTGTTATCATCCATCTAGATGAAGCTGCGCTAAACTCCGTTCACTCCAAAACAAGCTAGTACATTCACAATACAGTACCGTACGTACCAGTAGCTCTTACCGGTATTTGCGCCGCCTTCGTTGAAAACAATGTATTTCCAACTCCATTTGTCACAGTTCAAAGCTACATGAACAGCTGTTTTATTATTTTTTTCTCAGAGGTAACGTCAGTGACGTAGTTTTATCTTTTACCAACAGCAAGGTACAACAGGTAGAGCAACTTTTTATCACCTAGTTAGTGCATCACAAACGTGGAGGGAACTTTTCCCTGATTCAGTAAACACGTAAAAGAAACAGTCTGATACCGCTACGGTAAATCAAACGTTAGTGCAATCACAATATACGCCCCCTGACTACGGTAGCCATAATTAACCAATATTGATCCATGTATAAGGGTGGCTGTGGCTCAGGTGGTAGAGGGGGTTACCTGTGAATCATAAGGTTGTGGGTTCAATCCCCAGCTTCTCTTGTCTACATGTCGAAGTCTTCTTGGGCAAGAAACTGAATCCTAAGTTGCTCCCAATGGTGGCTAGCTCCTTGCATGGCAGCTCAGTAGCCATTGGTGTGAGTGTGTGTGAATGGGTGAATGAGTTGCCTCGTAAAGCACTTTGGGACCTAGCTAAGGTCATGAAAGTACGCCATAAATGTACTCCATTTACCATATATAAGGCGCACTGTCGGTTTTTTAGAAAATTTAAGGCTTTTAGGTGCACCTTATAGTGCGGAAAATACGGTAAGTCTTATACACCCCTAGATCATGTCTGTGAAGTTTCTTGGTGAAACTCCACTTTGATCCTGTATTTCAGTCTCCCTCAAAAACACTCTGTGACAGGTCAACTCAGAACAGGCTGTTTTTAGGTGCCTGTCACTTTAAGGCGCTGGCCTCCTTTACTCTGCACTGTCGTAATGACGCTGCCGCTGTAACCAGGAAACCAGTGCAACACGAGTAATTGAAAATTAAATGAATCCATTCTGTGACTGTGAGGCTGCAGCCTGTGTAATGAAATGTGTGGGTTTTTACAACTCAGACTGAGTTTTGGCTGCACTCATGTCGCGGCCAAACTTCTCTTGTAACAGAGAAATCCAAGAAGGTTGATCCTACGCTTCTGACGCTGTGAGAGACCATGTGGGATACTCTGCAGGGATTGGTTAACGTGGAATCTCTCAGACGCCATCTGATATATTGTTACGTCACAATATATCAGAATCCAGAACAGCTCATCTTACCGGAGGTATTTCTCTTCAAGCAGCTCACGCAACAATGAGATGGTTTTAAAATCTTCCTGTCAGTGGACTTGGAGGTAAGTCACATAGCAAACAGTTCATATGAAAGACTCTAAAAAGTGGATTTTCCATAATATGTCTCCGTTGTTTTCAGTTTATACCTACCGCTTCCTTCTTCTTCCTGTCTCATAGATGTGGTGGTGGTGTTTTGCTGCCCCCAACTGGTTCTCTTGTACCATTGACTTTGTTAAAACATTTGTCAATTTCTGGGGCATTTTGAGATTTCTCCAGACACAAATACATCATCTGATCTTGCCTAAAATTTTACGCTTTGTTACCTGGATAATACCCTCTTTATTTCTTACCCTGTTTATACTTGGCTACGTTTCTCCATCTCTGGTTTTGGGGACACAACTGGACAGCCGAGACGCATCTAATTTACATCTGGTATTTACATGCACCTGCAAACGTCCTGTCGAGTACTTGTGCTTATTCATGAACTATACATGTACAGACTGTTCCAACTGTTTCTGGTGAGAGGACGAAGTGCAGGACAAGATGAAGTAGATTAAACACAACAAATAACTGAAACAGGTATGTGGTCAAATGTGTTCCAAACATGCCGTCCAAAACCTAAAACATGCTATGACTCACATGTTGATCTTACTCTAAGAAAGAGCTCCCAATCACAGGCTTCACTATTTGGTTGAATTACAGATCCAGGGTTTCTGCAGGTTTCAACAAGTCAAATTTAAGTCTTTTTTATTTTTATTTTTTTAGACCATTAAGACCCATTTCACCTCTATACTGGCAAAAAAGTACAAAAGACATGAAGGAAAATCGGAGATACAGAATTACATGCAACTAACTAACCCATGAAATTCCAATGTCTTAATGTCCAATGTTCCAAGTTTCAAAGTTTTCTTGAAGAACGTGCAGTGAGCTTCATATGTTTCCATCCACCAGCTTCAACCATGCATTAAAATGTTCGTTCTGGAGCCAAAAAACTTGCACTTACCCATCTTATACAAGTAATTCTGCTTTGCTGTGGGCTTTTCTTCAAACCCTTTAAAACCGAGCACATCTCCGGAGATACAGAGTGAATAGCATGAATCAATGTACCTTAATTGCTCACCCATTTGCCCCAGTGACGTGATTCCAGCTGATTCTGAAAGCCGACAAGTTGAGCATTTCCTATATATTACCGACATTACGGTATTTTACGGAAACTCCGCTTGTCGGCTTTGAGAATCAGCTGGAAACACGGCGCTAATGCAAATGGCAGAGGAATTACGACAATTTGATTGACATGTCACTTTCCGTCACCAGCTAAATGTTCGGGGTAAAAGGGTTACGTTTTCTCCACTGCTATGCTCTGCTGTCACACACTGTAGGCTGTAACACACCACAGTGGGCACACAGTACACAAGCTGGTTGTGCTCGATGAATTGTGACCGGGCTGCACAGGTATTTTAGTTCTGTTACTTATGTTATTGTGCATTCAAAAGTCAAAACATTTAAAAGCGGCACTGAAGTTTATGCATTTGTTTAAAAATAAAAGTAATGTTAATGCATTTTTAAGACCTTTCAAAATCACATTTAAGACATTTAATGAGATTTTCTGTGAGTTTTAAACATTTTAAGGCCTTAACTTGAAATTACTGGATTTTAGACATTTTAAGACTTTATAAGACCCCGCAGAAACCCTGAGATCATGTGAATGTACAATGATCCTTTGATGCAAAGATTGGGTTATGCTCTTCCTCTCTTGATGAAAGCCCCCTCCTCAGTTCTTGGTTGGCTGACAGGCTCACTCTAGTCTTTCTGGTTAACGCAGGGTGAAAACAGCTCACATCATGGCTCCTCAGATGCACAAAAATTTTTGTGAGACACATTTACAGGCCGCATGTCCACCTCCATCTCATCTCCCAACATATAAATCAATCTAATGTCCCCCACGTTGCACGTCCCATGTGCCTCCTGGCAGCTGCAGATGAAACCCCCTCAGAGAATCACATGTCAGGACAGGTACTCACACTAAACACTAAACACTACCTGCAGCAAGGAAATGTTTTGAAGTTTGAAATCAGAGATATCATTTATTTATGATTCTATTTAACTGTTTTGGTTCTTTAGTTTCAAGTATTTTGTTGTTCACATTTTTGTTAAACACTCTGGTACTGAGGTTTAGCAAGTTTGTACTTTAATAACTTTATTACAGTTATGATTTAGATAAAAAATAAATAATGCTGTAATCAGGAAGAAAGAAAGACAGACGTTTTCTATCCAAAATGACAGAAAGAAAACAAAACAAAAAAATTTAATAAATAAATAATACAATAATTATGAGGAAAGAAAGAAGAATAGAGAAATGTAAAAGAAAGAAGATTTTATGTTAAATATGAAAGAAAGACAAAAACCAAAACAAATAGGCTAATTTAAGGAGAAATAATAAATAATTGATTCAATAATTAAGATCAAATAAATAAATAAGGAAATAAAGAAAGATTTTCTATTAAAAATTAAAAAAAGAAAATAAAAATAAATCATTTAAGAATAAATAATGAAACAATAACTCAGTAGAAGAAGAAAGAAAGAAAGAAAGAAAGAAAGAAACTTAAAGTCCTCGTGACAAACAGAGAGTCAGTCCCTCCACTCACCGGAGTCACAGGGGCCTCTCTGGATCAGAATGACCGGCGGAGTCTCTCCGAGCTCGGCTCTCCTGTTCTCGGCTCTCAGGCGGCAGATGCTGGGGTACGTCCTTCCATCGCTGCCGCACACCGGGCCGGAGGAGGCGCACACACACACGGAGTCGCACCTCAGGCCGTCCCCGCAGGAGATCACTCC
>OOFC01049373.1:0-33015 GCA_900323345.1 Pseudochromis fuscus | reverse complement strand
GAGATCACTCCGCACAGTTCACCCTCCCCAGCCGCGCACACCACGCAACAGCCGCACGCGTCCTTCACCTGTCCGAAGTAGCAGGCGTGCGGCGGGACAGGACACTGTGAGACATCACACACCTGCGGACACGTTTGTCTTTTTCTCAGCAGGCCTGCGTGGACTGCGGAGGTGAGGAGGGCGAGGTAAGCTACCAACTTCATCGTGACCCTGAAGCAGCAGTGTCCCTGTAGTGCTGTCTGTGGAGCAGTGATGTCCCGGTACTTGAGTCCACGCTGCCACTGTGAGACACTGCTGTTCTCAGAGCCCACAGGGTGGATCAGGGCCAGCAATTATGTTCCAGTAGCAGCATGCTGATCCGGGGTTCTCCTCCATGTTTCTTTACACTGTGTCCTTATGCAACTGCTGAGGAATGCAGCTGCATCAGGTTTTATGATAAGCTTTTTTTTATGTGAAAACCCAAAGGCCATGAACTGTGGTCTGCACCTCCCACTCCTGATGATGAATGGGAGAAAGTGTTTTCTATTTACTCTGTGGCTTAAAATTACAGAAGCAGTATTCATTACTGTGGTGAACCGGAGGGCCAGCACAGATCCATTATCACAATTACAAAGTGTTTGATTATAATACAGTGTATTATTTTGTCCTGTCTGAATAATAATCCTTTTTTCAATTATCACATCGTATATCACAGGTGTCATAAGTCCAGCTGTGTACTCCCTCTGCTGAGAATTTCTAACATTGGGCAATATGCACAGTGCCAAGATGCTTTAAAGCCACACTCATTATATTTCTCACACTAACATTTAGTGAAATGATCATGTTATGGAAAAGAAGTGACTATAGTGACGAAGCTATAAATATAACCTAACAACGCTCATCTCAGCAGAGGGCGTCCTTCAGCCCGTTGTTTTTGTTTGTTTGGAGCGTTTCGGTTCAGTCTCGAGGTTCTTATAAGATCCAAGAGCAGCCTGGAGCTAATGTTCACAAAGATCTCTGAGAAATTCTACCTACTGAAGACTACAAACAGACCATGTTAGTGGTATGTACTTTAGTAGACGATTCAGCAGCTTAACGGACAGATGTTTCTCAGAAGAGTGGGTGGAGACCAAAACAGAGTGGATAGAATAAATGAAGCTAATGCAACATCAGCTGTTGGTTTTTGGACTTGTGTTGTGAAGCCATGAGTTTGGTATTTGAATGTGGTCATGTTGGTTTTTTTTGGAGCCAGAAATGACCATGTTTGGATGCGGAGTGAGAATGTGGGTCAGACCCTTGATCTCAAGGGCACCTCTAAATCACTGAATGCTTCATTCAAACAAACAGCACCCTTAACGCCAACTTAACTAATGTAACTAATCACATCAGAATTGTGAGGAAAAACAATATCGACTGTTTCATGATTGGAAATGAGCGTTTTTGAATTGAAATCAGTTGGAGTCGGGTTTTTTTGGAGCCAGCATCTAGTGGCCATTTGTGGCATTGCACTTTTGCACTTCTGCATTGGCCTCATTTTTGAGACCCAGTTGCTTCGTCCATTTCTATACAGTCTATAGATCCATTGGGTGTCCTGAAGCACAACTCTAGAAAGCTCTAGTGCTGTGACCCAATTATCTTGGTCTTTAGTTGTTAAATCCACCACAATGTTCATGAGCTATGGATGCTAACTTTGTTTGCTAGTGTACAATGGTCTTATTTAGAGGTTGATTTTACTTTTATTTTTTGGAAACTGGCTATGTATTGCATAAACCAAAGTCGCACAAAGTCAAATAAGGACTTTCCCTGGTGTGTTATGAATAAAGTAATGTCTTAAAGTCAAGTGTGAACAAAAACTGTGAAGTAATTGGCTCAAAAAACCAAGACAATAAGCTGAAAGATGCTAAATATTCAGTAGAACAATGGGGTAAAGAAAGAGTGCTGAGGGGGTAAACAACAGCCAGGTATTAAATCTTAATGGTTTTAAGATGGTTTCAAATTGTGGTTAGTTGAAGTGCCAACAAAATCTTATGCAAGTCTGTGCACACACCAGGAACAGTGATGATTGAACTGCTGTCAGCTACACTGCTGTTTTTGATGCTAACACATGGGGACGCCAAAGTTTGAAATGCTCAGAAGCTACAAGTAGCTTTCAAACAATCATGCTTGTGATATACGATTGTTATTTTTTTCTTTGTTCAACTCAGCATGAGGGAAGATGGAGGATGAGAACTCATCTGTCTTAAATTATTATGAAAAACAAGTCACAGCCTTCGTCAGTGTTTGCTGCAGAGTGCACAGGTGGGAGTGAGGTGCAGGGTTTTTCAAGCAGGTGACAGATTGGACAGAATGATGCCACATAACCAGACATGATTCTATCAAAAAATTTCTTTTTCAATAAGATTCTTTTGTTGAGGCCTCGATTCATGGATGAAAATGTGTAGAAATTTATACCAGCACATGAGAAAATCATGAATTTTAGATGAAATGAGGGAGTTGAAAATGATTTCTTTCTCATGTCATGCCCTAAAAATATAGATTACATGTGTATAAGTGTATTTTCTAACATCGTGTCATACCATAGATACACTGCAGTGTATACTCACAACTGCCAACCACCCAGCTGATAATGATGTCTCACACAAACTATTTTCAACCATTTTTTCTTGAATGTCTTTTTATAGCTCTCTCTTTCTCTGTTTTTTAAAAAAGATTTTTTACATTAAAAAGCTGTAGAGCCCAATACCTTTATGGGCACACTGACTTTTTTTGGACTCTTTCCAGTAACAATAGAACAAAAAAACCTTTTTAGTCACACTTTTCTGTCCTCTTTTTGTATTTTACATACAGATTTAAGTCGCCTATTCTTCAAAAGATGCAGGTTTCATTTTAATTTACTCTGCTCCTGATCTTTTTGTTTGGTTTTTAAGATGCCATAATTAACTGTCTGCTCTGGTTATGACTGAGAGAATAGCCATGTATCGATCAGAGGCCTCCGTATGTCTCTCACCTAAATTACACCTGTTGGAGGGCACTGCCTTTGTTTGATCTGCAGATGGAGCTCATTTGATGCTATTTCTTGAAAGTTGCTAAACGTTAACTCTGTGCAACTCCCCCGTGTTGTTTATAAGGAGCTTCTCCAAAGGATCCAAAGTGCCCTTTGATCATAGCTTGCTGCCTGGTAATGTAGATGGACACGGAGAAATCCAGGTTCTTTAGAAACAAAGGCTGGAGAGCTTTTAAAGCAGAGTGCTGTGACTCCAAAGGGATCCACACATTCTCCGTCCTACTTCATGTTTGACAGCATTGACAAATCCCAGTTACACTGATATATGCTGCTCGTATCGCCCTCCTCATATGATGGATATGATGCAGTTTGATCAATTGCATGGTAATTATACAACCGATCAATTCACTGGACAAATAAAGAAAATTCTAATCATGAACTTGATGAACATGCAGCAGTTGATCAATATGTACATCTGAGTATGTGATTAGGTTCATTATGTTGTTGTACCACTGCTATTTTGCTCACGTATGTCGCTCACAAACCAGACTTCTGGTTTTGTGCTGCGAAAATGATCAAATGTAACCAAGTGTAAAATTCAATCAAGATAAGTGACAGCAGCAGTACAACCTGGTGAGACCTCTGCCCACATCTCATTCCAACAGGGCTGCTGTCGATGGCTGTTGGGAAAACAACCGACTGTTCAGAGCTTTGTAGAGTGGATTGAGAGGTGGGGACGCCATCTCCCTGTGTCGCAGCCAGAAAATTGCTGCATCCTTGAAAATAAAGGGGACAAGCATAGATGAGATTAGTGTTGCTGCTTTCAGTTTCAGAACCAGTTCTGTTCTAAAGCTGTGGACCCAGAGTATGAACCATCCTGCATGTTCACCAATGTGTAGTAGAGTTTAATCACCATCAACACTGGGGAACACAAGCATAATGTCAGACCTCTACATCTACATAACAGAGTTACATGAGCCCGTTATGATGTCACACAATTGTAAAATATGTAGATAAGATGCATGCATGGTGATGCTATTTTTTGTTTCCAATAGAAACCTCTCAGTCTTTGTGTGTATTTAGAAACCATATCACTATCAGTTCTGTGCTGTGGAAACAAGATGTGGACTTCCTGATTTGTTGTGGGTCAAGTTAAACCTGCAGAGTCTACAGGTGTCAAACTGATTAGCTCCTTTCCTCAGACTGAAGGAGGTGCTGATCATTAAAATCACCTGCTTCAGGAGCTGGTTGGAAAGAAAACCTGCAGGATCTCGGCCCTCCATGGCACCACTTTGACACTTGTACTGTAGACCAGGGGTGTCAAACTCGTGCCATGGAGGGGCGAGACACTGCAGGTTTTCTTTCTAGCCGGTCAGTAAAGCAGGTGATTTTAATCATGCACACCTCCTTCAGTTTGAGGGAAGGAGCTCATCAGTGAGATCAGCTGCTGGAGAGATGGTTGGAAAGAAAACCTGCAGGGTCTCGGCCTCCATGGCACTAGTTTGACACCCCTGCTGTAGACTGTATGAAAAAGATGAACATAGTCACTGTGACATCACCTGTTGGTTTGTGGACTCATTTTGAAGCTAGCAGTTTCGCATTTCAATTTCACCATGTTGGGTTTTTGAAGTAAGCAGTGACCATATTTGAATATGAAGGGAGGAGTGAGGAGGCGGGTCTGAGCCTTGAATCTGAGGATACTGTCCAATGTGTATGAGACTGGAGTTCCCCTGTAAATCATTGCAGAGCAGACCTGTCCATCAAAATATGTCCCTAAATTGTCCTATTTTGAATCCTAATATCTACGTAATATCTACGTAATTCAAAATTGTCCTATTTTGAATCCTAATATCTACGTAATGATGAAATGATTTTCAGAACCACCACATCACTGAGGTGATAATGATAAAAAATATGTTAGACAGAGTATTTCGTGGTTAAAAAGACCATTTTTGAATTAATGACAATTAAGTTGTTTCTTTTTAGAGCCAGCAACTAGTGGCCATCAGTGGTATTGCACTTCTTTTAAATTTGTATTTTTGCTTCACTTTTCAGGCCCGGTGGCTACCTCCATCTTTCATATACAGTCTACGGTTAAATCTAGTGTGGAGGACATTTTCATGTCCAAGTTCACAAGTCCAATGCTGACTCAGCCTATAAGCACCAGGTAAATCCATCTGTATTTCAGCGTACTTCAGATTTTAGTACTTCAGTCTGTGGTTACATTTGTACACCGATGCAGTGGTAGCATTGAGTCAACCAGTAATTATTAGTTTGCTAGAGGAATATGAAAAGAGGAATATCTGTTGCCTTGGAGACAGATTAGGATACAAAAGCTAAGGTTATAATGGTCTTGGGGGCATCCAAGAAAAGTTTATCCTGCCGCTAATACAAAAAACAACAACTACAGAAGAAGTTGGGCTCGCTTGCTCTCATCCTGGAGTTGTCCCTCCGGCCAGCCAGCGTAGGTCATCAACATGCAACAACAGTGTCTGTGTAATTACTTTCACTGCCAGTAGAGGGAAGCAGAAACTCCATACTGTAGGTTTATGCAGGGACTAAGGTCTATAAAATAAATTCATGGGTTGTCTGAGCACTCAAACAGCTGCCTGTGGATACAGACCCATATCAGATCCTTCTTAATACATCCACACTTTAAGTCAGAGTGTGAGCAAGCCTGAAAAGACAATACTTCAGTAAATGTAGTTATGTTTTTTGGTCTCTTTCGCACTGGAAACGAGATGTGAACACAACAGTGACACATCATTGGCTTTTCTTGATCGAACACTGCTGCTTTTTTTTTCCACATACAAGTTACTTCACATCATGGAGTTGTGGTTTTGTCCTCCAGGCAAAAATATGTACAATTTGTGCTCTGTATTTGGTCTCCACACCTCCTGAGGGGAACACCTGGCTCTTTGGCTGCTGTCCGTCAGTGGATTTAAAAAAAAGTCTATCTCACTTATTCAGAAAGTGTCTGCCTGCAGTATCTTTAAAGCCACAGAAGTGACAGTTGAAATGACATTCAATATTTTTCACCCCATTTGAAATGTTAACTTTTCACCTCTTGACATCATCCTTATTTGCAAAGATATAATTCAATGTGCCACTGTCTGTTTAATAAGTATTTTTAAGATGACTGTGTATTTTGTGTTGATTGGAAGACATAGATTGTCCATCTGTGTATTTATTTTCCCATCAGTGTGGTCAGTGACACTGTGATTGCGCGCAGTCTGAGTGCGCTCGCTCTGCTCGGTTAGAGAGATCTTGATAATGGCTCGATAGTCTCTCACAAGCAGCCAGGCTCAGTATAGCATCAACCTCTCTGTGACACACATAGTAATGTATTTCACTGCTGGCTCTTTGATTCCTCTTGGTGTCTTCTTAACGTGAAATGAAATGTAAGCGATGCAAAGGTTCTAGTCTCATGATTTTGCTTAAATCAAAAACAAAACAGGGTTAATTCTCACATAAAACAATACATGATTTATCCATACAGACACACTGCACTGTATGTCATGACTAATGTAGTATCAATACTGATATTACAATAGGAATGAGTCATATTACTGCTGCTAGTCTGAAGCAGTAGACTTAAAATCCAAACCCTATACAGTTCTGGGATGCATTATGAATATGTTTTTATAATTCCTATGTATTATGTACTAGCTGAGTTAAATAATAATAATAAAAAAGCCTTGCATAGATACCTGCAAGGAGACCTGTAAGAAACAGCAGCATCTCTTCAGTGATATTTGCTTTAATGCAAACAGGTTGGACCAGTGTAATATTTATGCCGTCTGAGGCTGTGCTTTTATTTTTTCGGCCCAGCTCCTTGAGGCTAAAAATATAATTCTACTGTATTCTTCTAACTTCAGGATGCTGTTGTAGCTGAATGGCAGCAAACGGGTTTGAACCATACACTGTATGTTATAGATGGACAGAGCTGCAGTGACATGATCCATTGGTTTGTGGATTAAAACCATGGTTGGATGGAAGGGCAGAGCTAGGGAGGGGTGAAGAGGGAGGTCTGACTGAGATCCTGAAGACTCTGTACCCCCATAGACTGTATGAAGAAATGCACGAAGACAGTGAAGCCATCAATAGCCACTAGATGGTGGCTCCAAAAAACCTTCGCTCTATTTGGCGTTGATTCAAAAATGGTCATTTTCAATCATGAAACACTCAGTCTAATACATTTTTCCACAAGTTATCATGATGCCATTGGCTGAAGTCAACCCTTCTTCTCAGTGATCTGATGGTCCATCTGAAAATCATTTCATCATTAAGTAGATTAGAAGAGTTAGGGGTGGGGTTAGTTTGATTGACAGGTCTGGTCTGCAGGGATTTACAGGTGGTTTGGAGGCTCATTCACCAGTGAACTTTATTTGTTCATTTTGACCCCAGCCCCAGATATTACTGCAGACCCGGCTTTTAATTGACCACAGTTTTTTATGTAATATACATAGTTAAACAGAACAAAAGAAACAATAAATATTTAACATCTTACTTATTTCAATGTGAAGTAGAGAAATACTTAATAGTACTGCACTATTACAGTTGTTACCAGTACCAAACAGCATGATTACGTAGTACTGCAGTGCTGCCTGCATTATGTCCACTACATCAGTCTTCATGCAGGTTCACGTGTTTTCTTTGTTCTCTTCAGCATCGACGCCTGTCAAGTCATACATCATAACAGTTTGTATTACCGTTAACATCTACCTCAGATACACCTCAGGGCCAGATTTTGTGGTAGTAATTGGACGGGCTGATTAAAACATATGGAGGCGCGTTGCTTTTAATGAGCCCTTGATGATAACGCTAACAGTTTGGGTAAAAGTAATGATACTGGCATTGCCTCACCCGTTGGCTAGAGTTCAATTACATGGCGTTATATGATGTGTTGACTGCCTTCCAGGTTCCATTATATGGTGATGGAGAGCAGATGAACTCGACGAGCAGCGTCTGCCAGGGTTCATTCAGCCTGTGACGGAGCTTTTTTATTTTGTGTTGAAGATGCTTTGGAGCCAAACACAAATCATCCTGGTTTGAAAGGGAAAAATTAAACCTAATAAAAACCTACAATGAAGCAATCACTCATGTACTGTCCTCTGTAAACAACAACAACAAAAAAAAAACATGCAAACAGTGTAAAAAATAAATACTTTAAAATATTGAAAAGTGCTCAGCTCATATCTCCGCCAAAGCACAATCAAGCTGCACTGATGCTATAAACTGAACACTGTTGCCCTCTTTTGTGGTGAAATAGCAACACCACTACTAAGAGAAAAAGATTTTATTTTTTTTTACAGACAAGATTCAGTCTCTGGTCTTACCCAAAATGTAACAATGTGGTCCCTGGCTAGTACTCTAAATAAATAAATAAATATACAAATCAAGATCTATTCAAACAATCACAGATGAAAACATAATGTCCTCGTCAGAGGTTAAAAAAAAAAAAAAAATATAATAATAATAATAATAATAATACAGAATTAGAAAACATTAGTATAATACAGTTTGTAGCTTTATGATTTTGTGTAAGTTTTGGCTTTTTATACTTTAATGAGGGATACTGACATGTGAAACTTATAAAAACACCTTAATTCAACATTTGTTTTTGTGAGAACTTTCATTATACTAAAAAATATCTGTCTAATAACAAGCAAATTACAGGACTAGTTTTCATTTTAATTCAGTAGTGTGTTCGGTATTAAACTTGAATTTAACTATTTTTTCTTTTCATCTGTTTTTTTAAATATTAATTTAGATATATTTGTATATATGTATACCTTTTTATAATTCAGTTGTTATTACAATTATTTTGTGTAGTATAGTCATTTTTTATATATATATTTTTATATTTTACACAATATACACACACACACGTATATATATATATATATACAAAATACTGAAAAAGTACATATACAGATTATTTTGCTGTATAAATCTCTTTGTCACAAATGCACCATTTGTTTTCTGCATGCATCTTGTGCACAACTTGAATATAATGTGTGATTTCACCGTGGAGACTGTGACAGTTGACACAAACCTTTCAAAGCACAGCCCGCATCGCATTTCTCCTCGAGCTGACTGGATAATTGCCAAAGTGAGACGCAATAATAGCAGACTGGGGAAGAATTCAATTTCCTGATTATTTTGTTATGATTGTAATTACAGTATGTCCACGTGGTAAATGGATTACTTTTACCATACTGCAGTTGAGAAGCCTTACATCAGACGCAAAAAGAAATGACCTGACATTTCCATAATGGCCGACTGTAACTGCGCAAGTCGTTTTTTTCATTTACAGCGGCTGTCATTCTGGCGGCTCCTTCAGCATACAAATCCATTATTTCCCCTGGAAAACTCATAATTCATAAGCTCATTACAGAGGGTGTGAATTAAAGAGGCTGCGCGCGTCCCTTTGTGCAATTTCCTGATCGGGAGTGGCCTAGTTTTTGAAAGTCAAGAACAGTTTCAAAAGCGTTTATTCTTCCAACTTCGAGAGATTCTTTCAGTGACTTTGTAAAGGAGTCAGTTTGTCCTCATGTAATGGAAAGTCCAGATTGCACAGAAGTGCTTGCTCGCAGGGTTTTCAACCGACTCCGCTTGGCCATGACTTGTCACAGAGCGACTCGGAGCCAGGCCTCTGCGTGACTCAGCCTTCTCCAGAGTCCTGTCTTTTATACCATCAGTGCACCATTTGATCATCACCTTGTGCTGCTGCTGCTGCTGCTGCTGCTGGTCTCTGGACTGTCCACTTCCTCCCAGTAGGGGGCAGAAGCGATCCACATTTGATGCTGTGTGTAACTGAGTGCCTCCTGTCTAATTTGGGGCAGGAGGTGCAGCAGGGAGGATGCCTTTAAGCACCACTGCCTCTATAGACCCAGATGCATGCAGGGAAGGTCTGCTGCTCCCAAGGTCAGCCATCTGAGGACCGGCACTGACCGCAGCCCATCTCCCCTTCCACTGATGTCCGCTGGACTAATTGGCTATGGGTTGCCTCTGCGACACTGAAAATGAAACTGAAGCGAAATGACTGCCCCTGTGGACCATCTGAGATGCAGCTTTTTTAAAGGTCCCATATGGCAATTGTCAGATCCGGGGCTGTTTGAAGGGGAACTCTCCCTATCCTGTTTCATTAGCCTTGTCTGCTGTTGTGGATGAGATGTAATGTGGTGGGCAAAGTGCATCTCAACAACACCTCCAGCCCTTCTCTGGTGGTAGCTGTCAGATCACCACCAGGCCAAATAAGCTTAGTCATGGATATTGAGTTTACTCCCTCACTCGCTTTTGTGTGTGCTGATTGATGCCGCGTAATCTATTAAGAGGATTTGGGGCTAGTTTGGAATTGAGGGCAGAAGGGTCTGAGAATTAGCTTTTTTAATGTCAGAGCACTCAACAAGAACAAGAAGGTGAGGGCGACTTCGTGGTGATCTGGAGGAAACTCATTAGCTGTGGAAGCTGTTTAGTTGCAACATACTAGTCAGTGTGTCCACAGATAAGGAAAAAGCATGGAGGCGGTGTTTGGAGTCATCATCAAACCATAGAGGCTGTGTTATTACTGCCCGTCCTCAGCACTTGTCAAAGTGTAGGAGCCAAACTAAAACATTTCAATTCAGGAACTCTCTCAGCAAATCAGACTGAGATAAATATATTACAATCACATACACATTTTATGTTGTATATATTTCACAATATATTAAACAACATATAACCTCACACACATACTGTTTATCCATCTTAGACATATTTCTACTACACATTCACGCATACAGAATTAAATAAATAAATAAGTATATTGCACACATAAGAAAAAAAACAGCTTTTTCAATCATTTCTTTGACAAAAATATCAAGTCCCTGGGGCAGTGAAGCTGGTATTAGCCTCTTCTCCTGTAAACTGGTCTGTGGTCCTACTGGGTCTGTGGATCCAGTTTAGTTAAAGAAATAGAAAATGCAACATAAATACATGCACAGGGTGAGAGCTGTTATACTGAGAGGTCATAAGCCATATTTGACCATTTATGAAAAATCTATGAGTGTTTTTTTTTAATAAGATTCCTAATGCCACATGTTAGCCACCATGACACCTGACATCACATGGGCTCACTTTGGGTGGTGGTGCCCTTCAGTACAGAGGAGGTAAAACCACTGGGAACACAGCAAATGTGCATCTGTTGCATCCTGTGCTGTGGTGACAACAACGAGTAACGTAAAACCAATCCCAGTGTTTCTGTACTGTAAGTCCATGTGTAGCTTCCATGTGCTGAGCCCATGTGATGTCAGAGTATTTCAACTAATCAGTCTGATTATAATTCTGGTTAAATCATTTAAAATTGCAGCGTCCATGAAATCATCCATGATAAATGGATATCTTAGCTGTACGAGCTCTTGTTTTTCAAACACTCCCATGAATTGTTAGTTTGTGTCATAATTGATCTTCCAAACTGTATTTTGACCATGGGTTAGCATGTTTGTTTTGCCTTTTTTTTTTTTAATTTCTAATCACTCTCTCTCTCTGAGGTTTCTGAGGCCACACCCATGGAAATGGTGTCAACAGGGCTCTGGGGGCGGGGTTTAGAGATGAATGGAGTTTGTTAGTATTTGTTTAATAGGTTTATTTTGCCTGAGGAGCATGGGAATATAAATGTGGGTTCTGGGGGTCTTGTGGTGAACATGACCTTGTTATGTACATGTTGTAATTAATTTTGGAAACTTGTAGTGGGCACCACCCCCACTGATGGTGGTGATGGTATATGTAGTGGGTGAAATCATTGTGGGGCTGTCTTGATTGTGGTCAGGGCGACCCTAAGTCACCTTGTCTGGTAAAGTTTGCATTATATTTGTTGTTCAATAAAAATAAAATTAGGTAACAATCTAAGAGCTGTGACAACGTATGGTTCCTGTGTTTGGATCCTGGTGATTTCTCACTCGAGGGCTGATGTCACCTGAAGTAAGTAAGACCAAACATCAAAACCTTAAAATTAAAAACTGTAGTTTTACTCTAATGTTGTTACAGCAAAGACTTTTTATCCATGCAAACCAAATATGAATGATTTCTTCCTGATTTTAGATGCAACAATTTGGCACCAACAGTTGCAGAGTTACCTGCAGATCCTGTGATGAGATGTTGGTCATCTTAGAGAATTAGTTTTGCATCAAATGCTTTGCTCCTTGACTGAACAGTCCTGCACAAACTGGCACTTGTTTCAAATTGATGAGACTTGTAAATGATTTACTTAGAGTGGAATGATTTATTTAAAAGTCCACCTGAAAAAAAAAAAAAAAGTTTAGATCACATTGCTATTGTTCACTTAACGGTGAGATTTTAATTTTATTCAGTTTTTAATTTTTATATCAAGTCACAATTACTTCCTGGTTGAAAAACAAAAAGATCATATGACCATCTTGTCCAGACAAATGTACCAATATCCACCTGTCAATCAATCTGCTGTTTTAATACCATCAGAATACAGACAGAGAGTAGTAGCAGCTGTAGTAGTAATTAGTAGTTTGCAGGAACAGCCTCATTGGTTAGTTCTGTAACTAACTGTAAAGTGCTGGTTTTTATTGTCAGGCTGCAAAGGGTTCATTATACAACATGTAGATCCAACCTTACAATCTGATTGGTCAATTAGACGTTTAGAACATTCTCAAATGAGCAAGACAGCATGAGTAGCCTGTGCTCAAAGGAAAGATACCTCATCACTGAAAATATTTCTCCACCTCTCTTACTGTCCAGCTGAAATCAAACAGCTGGTGAGTTCATTAAAAGACAGATTTTTGTTCTGGCGCAGACACTGGAAAGTATTTAAATAAAACCATTAATATAAGCTCATTGCAAAAAACATCAGCTGAGTCGTTGTCATGGCACCTGTTCGCTTAAAAATGACTGAGAAGTATAACAGTCCATGAAAAAAGTTAGTTCAGCGGATCTTCTCGTTACAACATGACTGACTAGCAAAGCAGTTTTGTGTTGATGTGTGTGTGTGTATGTATTCATTTTGGGGAAATCACGATGTCTAGAAAACATGAACCCATTGGCTGGCTGACAGGGACTAGTTAATGTCAGATCTCATGTATTTCCACTGAATTTCCATTGTTGGTAATAGATGTATAATTGCATTATTACACTTGAGGGCGTGCTTTACTGTTATTATTGTCACTTCAGTGATGCTAACGCAACTCGGTGCAAACGCCTCGTCCTAGCCGCATCACTGTCGTCCTCTCGTGTAATAATGCTGAAATAAGAAATTGAACATGGCTTCAGTTCGGTTGCTAGGTGACAATAAACAAATGTCTGTTCCCTTAAAGGACAGTGCAGCACGTGTAGTTTTGGGAGAGAAGCTACAGTACATTATCTATTAGTTATCTATAGTGTTTTGTTCCATCTGAATGGTCCAATCAAATTGCCCTAAATGTTTCATCCCGCCTACATACCCTGTTTTTGCTGGAAATACATCACGGTATGGATGTTAGTTACTGTTGAAATGCCATTTCAGCGTGCAGCCCTTTTAAATCTTTTCTCCAGACTTGGACATAAATATCCTTTTTATTTCTGAAGGTCTGAGAGTCCTTTAGATGTTGGCGTAATGATACCACACACTTAAATAGCAAAGCGAACAATAGAGTCCAGACGTCTGAGATTAAATAAAACCAGTTCCATCAGTGTCTCATCATCAGCATCTAATCTAAATCTACTTTTATAGATGTGAAGGTGTGATAAAAGTGTACAGCAGATTGCAGATGGGTTCAGATAAGAGAAGTGCTCATCACTATCACCTCAATGTAATTTGATAAGTATGCAACATTTACTTTGGGGGTTAGACTTGCTCTGGTCAGTCCAAACAGTTACTGCCAGAGTTTTACTGATGCACTTGATTTCATATCAAGAGTTCATATTCCACCTGAATCATTTTTACAGAGGACCTGTACTACTCTATCAACTATGACTGGCTTTTAAATCTGGACATGAATGTTGATTGTTTATTTTTCAAAGCGTGCTGAACTGTGACTGTAAAACCAAGACACTCCTGGCAGTGTGCATGGTTACACTCATGGTGGATGTGTTTTCTTTGACATCCACATCATTGTCCACACTGCACTACAGTTTTTATGTCACTTCTGCTGTGAAAACTCTTCTGTCCATTACTGTTAAGCTTCTGACCTTTTAACTTGTGAAAGATTTATTTCAACTATATCCCCACCTTTAGTTAGACATATGGAGTAAACTGCACCACATACTGTTGGCCAATGCTGTGTTGAAGTGTTTTTTTTGTCATCTGTGTCAAATGTCAGTGGAGTTTTGAATGGGACCTCTACGACAGTTTTTTTGTTTCCTTTTGGTTCTTTTTTACTAGAAAAGCAAATCATGTAGGTGAAATATTTTTCTACCAGAGGCAGCAAAGGTGTATGACTTCTTTTATTACTGCCAGTTTGACTGAGAGGCTGTGTAAGAAATACTGGCCTTGTAACTTTGCAGCTCGCCTTTGGAAATTTACAAGAAAAACAGTGAGGCCCTTTTACGGAGAATTTATATCCGAAATCATTTTGATCAGACAAGTCTGAGGGAAGATTCATCTTTGTTGTCCTGCTTCTTATTGGATTTCGCTTTGTTTTATGTGAAATGGTTCTGAACTGTTGGCTTCTAGGAGTTTGGTGGCCATTTGATAGGAGAGTACGGTAATGATTTGGCGCCGCAATTACCCCACGGGAGCAGGGGCAGCAGCGACAGCTGCAAGAGGACACGAGTGTGTGCTTCAGTGTGGACATGGTGAATGTCAGGCAGATGTAGAGGGAAGCCCATCAAAGTGGGTCTGAATTAGTTGTTATTTATGCTTTCATACCAACTTCCCCTGAAACTTTTTAAGAGTCTGGCCCTTCGGACGGCTTATCTAATCTGTGGCAACAAGACGAATCAATACTTTGATGCTGAATGGTGCTGTGAAAATAAGGATTTCTGTCGAAGTGATATCTCGAGGTGTTTCCAGGGATAACATTTGAAGCCCAGCCTCAACCAGCAGAATACAGAATTGAAACTCCAACACAGAAAGATTCAAGTATTATTTTGGTTTAAAAAAAAGCATATAAATAGATTTTTTGTGCTACTTCTGGCCAGGCAAAATGAGCTGTAAACGAAACACTGACATTTTCACACAACAAAGTAATACAGCAAATGTTTTTTTTTTTAAAAATGATTTGAAGCTTCGTTTCTGGCATAGTGTATAAAACATGAAAGCTGGACTGTCTACAGAGACTCCAGAGGGAGAATGTCATCACTCGGTAACAGTATCTGGGGGAAGGCGCCCCATGCATCTATGACCTCCCCAAGATCCACAAAGAAGGAGCCCCGCCCAGACCCATCAGCAGCAGCATCGACTCCGCTACTTACAACACTGATAAACACATCCTCCATCCTTGCGCCACTTGTCGGCAACACACCCCACCACATCCAGAACTCGAGGGACTTCGCAATCTCGGTTCGAGGACCGCAACTGGACACAGATGAAACCATGGTGTCCTAGGATGTGACCTCCCAGTTCACATGCATCCCAACCACAGAGGCACTAGAAACTGTAAGGACAACACTCTCAACAACAGGACAAATCTACCCCGGACGATGTATTTCAACTTCTGGATCTTTGCCTCAACGCATCCTACTTCTGATACAGCAGTGAATTTTCAGGCAGAACCATGGCTGTGCTGTTCGGTCAATGGCATCTCCCATTGTGGCTAAGTTCAACATGAAGAGGTAGAAAGAAGGGCCATGAACTCTTTCAAAGAAACAGCACCAAGCCACTGGCTCCTATATTTGGACAACACATGGGTCAAAATCAACATCCAGGAAGTGCAGGCCTTCACAGAACACTATAAATCAGTAACATCAAGTTCACATGAGAAGACGTCATCACCATTAAGGAAGACGGGACTGTCTTCCCCCACATCTGACATATTGGGATATACAGGAGACCCACCCACACAGACCAATACCTGCTGTTGAACTCCCACCACCCACTGGAACACAAACTAGGAGTCATCTGGACCCTGTAGCACTGGGTGGAGAGCATCCCTACACTCACCCAGTCTGAAGAGCAGGAGCACGAGCATTTAAGGAAGTCTCTCAGAGCCTGTGGATATCCCAACTGGGCCTTTGTGAAAACCACCAAGAGACCTAGGAAGGAAACCAACGCTGCAGACAACAACATCAGGAAAAACAATAAGCGCAACAATGTTGTCAAGCCTTGATCTTCAACCAACACCATATCCCCTTGTTCTTCAAACCTAGCAGCACACTGAGGAAAAAACTGGACCACCCCAAAGACAGCACATCCAATCACAAGAGGAGCAACTTGGTATGTAGTCCAGTGTAGTGAACAGCTCTTAGACCTCTACATCAGGGAAACCAAACAACCCTTGAAGAACTGGATGGCTCAACACAGGAGGGCCAACTCCCCTGGTCCAGACTCTCCAGTCCACTTCCACCTGAGAGAGAAGGGACACCACTTTGAGGACAGCAATGTGCATGTTCTGGATCGGGAAGGTTGAAAGAGGAGCGAGGGAAGCCATTGACGTGAAAGTAGAGAAACCGTCTCTCACCACTCTACCAAGTCTGGTTGCCATAATTTAATTGCTACTTGGATAAAAATGAATGTGTGCAATACCACCAATGGCCACTAGATACTAGCTCCAAAAAACTGTGGCACCAACTGACTTCAACTCATTTTCATTTATCAAATACTTTTCCACAAGTCTTTCTGATGTCATCAACTGAGCTCAACTCTTCTCTCTGATCCGGTGGTCCAATCATTTTATCATTAATCAGATATTAGGCTTCAAAAAGAGGAAGATTTAGGGGCGTGGTTAGCTGGGTTGACTAGCCTGATCTCCAATGAGAGCAGTGCTGAAGTTGAGTCTCATTCACATAGGGCAGTGTCCTTGGGTTCAAGGGTCAGACCCGCCTCCTCACTCCTCCCAAATATGGTCACTTTTGACTCAAAAACCCCAAGATTTCCAAATTTAAATGCTTTGTTTGATTGACAGCAAAACATAACAGTTTCAACAGTATACAGTAAGATTAGAAAATTCAGCCAATTAGCTCCCTAGAGCTAAATTAGTTAGCACAACTTTAAACTTACCCTTAAGACCTGTGACATTAATTTCTTCCACTGTCTCCATTTTGGGTGCAATTGTTCTGTAGCAGTTTTTCTTGCTTGTGAAGATGAAACCCTTATTTCTTATCCCACTATTTATGTGGCTCATTTTCCCATAAGTGAACACCAAAACAAACTTATTTTAGCTGCTAGAGACGATTCAAAAACAGTTTAGTTTGACAGAAAACTGTGTATTTTTATTATCATTGCAAAAAGAAAAGTTAGTTCGGGATAGAGGTAGAAAGTCATCCTAAAAACCATAATCTCCATAATTGGTATTAAGGAAGAATAAAAAGCTAATTATCACACATTGTTATGGAGAAAATAAGTGCTTAGTTATTTCTGAGCTTAATAACTTCTTTGATTTTGGTAGAATATATCAGTCACTTTCAAATATAAATTGGATTTTGTAATGTAACAGTAGGTCAAAGTCACCTTTTGTAAAGCCATCTTTGAATGAGGTTTGCTATATTTTGTATATGTAAGTAGGGTAATTTACTCAAGTGTAAAAGTGTAGTAGCACAAAGGAGCATCTGCAAAAAACACAAAAATAGCTGTTTTCCATCATTTGTTGTGTTTTATTTACTTTTACCTTGACCCTTGTGGAGAGGGCACTTGCACCACAATCTGTCCGCAGGCTACCATCTGTCATCAGGTGCATCTGTGGACTTGAATCAACCCCACAAATCTCAGGAAGTGCTTGCATCAAACTGCAAAGCACCTCTGTCCTCTCAATGAATCCATCCCTCCCTGCCTCTATGGAAGATTTAAAATGCCTAAATAAAAGCAACAATGACAGTTGTACAATCAACACTGTTGTATGAATTTCCTTCTTATGTGTGTGTCTGGTTTGTCATAAATAAATGGAAAACCATTAAAGAACAACTACCTATAATGTTCCTACTGTGTCCTAGTTTACTTTACTGGCTTGTTTCCAGGGTGATGTGAATTTTCCACGCTGCATTAAATTCAGTTCAAAGCTTAGCAGCAGAGCCCTGGATGAGATTGTAATGTTGCTGACACAAGCTGATGGCTGTCATGACCAAAGACTGTACTGAGATGGACGACTTGACAGCTTTCAAGCAGTGAGGCCAACATATCTGGATTACACCCTGGTGGATTGTTGCAGTATAGCTCATAAACCCCACAGCCTCCATGTTAGCAGATGAGACATCAACCAATCTGACAAAAAAAAAAAAATCTAACATTGATATTTGTTAGTTTTCATTTTTCTGATCCATTTGTTTTTACTGAGCTGTTTGATGCCATGAAAAGGACATTTTTCATCTTTGACATGTGGGATTGACAGCTGTTCTCAGCACTGAATGAACATGTGGGAAAAAAATGCCACTCCCAAAGCAAATCAATCCCCAGAGACCTTCGTGTTAAAATGTCACACTTAAGAAAAATAAAATAATAAAATAAAATGTCCAACTTTACAGCAGAAAACACATTAACAGCCTGTTATACAAAAATGATTTGTTTTGATAACTGTTCACAGGTTAAACTTTCAACTCACCAGATGGTTAAAGTTGGTGTTGTCACAGGAAGCAGTCAGATCCACCCCCTCACTCCTTTCCAGCTCCTCCCTTGTGTCCTAATATGGTTATTTCTGGTGACCCCAACGATGACACGATGACGACCGCCGTCAAAACGCTAGTCCACAAACCAACAGGTGACCTCACTGTGCCTACATTCCTGGTTATCACCTGGATATTTGCAGGATATCTGTGGTTCGATTATTTGAAATATTTATTTATTTATTTTTTTAATCTTATTTTATTATTTTTTTAGCTGTTAACTTGGTTTACAAGTGACACAAAGCTCCACCCATGTTTGCCAGGTTTATGCTGCCCTCTGCTGGACAACACTGAGACACAATACTTCACAATGCTTCACCTTGTGTTTCCACTGAATTGCTATTTCAGATAATAAGAAACACAAATGCTTTGAACATACTGTAGGCAACATATAATCATTTTAAAATGCATAGAATAACACTGCAGTACTTATAATTATGTTTATTGTATTTTATTTGTATCCATTTTGTCTACATTGTTTATTTCCATACACTGCCGAGGTTTGTAATCTAAAATAATCAGCAGGACAATGGGTTAATTTGAAAGCAGAGGACCAAGCTGGGTCTGTGGTTACTCTGCTGTGTGTCATGCCTTTCCCAGCAGAGCATAACAGGTTGTGAGGGGCTCTGCTGAAGGCTTTGCTCTGGATATACAGTCATGAATATTTCATGTTTCATACCTTTACTTTTTACCGGTCTCCGTTGGCGGAGCCCGCTGGTTACCTTCCCCTTGTCACATGCAAAGTGCAGATACACAAGAGGGAGGTGTTTGACAGTTTGTTTGTATAGGGACATCATAAGGACAATCCAGCCTGCCTCAGCACGACCGTAATACATGAAAAGCTGCGGTGGCGGTGCGGTGGAGAGAAGGCAATTTCAGCTAGTTGACATGCTGTTTATCAGCAATAAAAAGGCAAATGTGAGGGTGTCGTCCAGCTAGTCACAAACCACAGAAACAGATGCTGCGCAGACAAAGGACTCATGTATGTCTGAGTGTCTGCCTGCAGCTTCCTCAGCATGTGTTTGGTAAGGTGAGAGGAGAGAAACACTACGTGCTGAGCTCAGTGGGGTGCAAGCCAAGCTTTCAAGACAATTCGTAGTTTTTTTTCTAAGATGCTTCACAACCTTTAACTTATTTATGAAAAAATGACACGGTGCCTCCGAGGTTCAAATCACACCCCCTAGTTACCGCTCTGTTTGCTGGTCTTTGATGTTCAGAGGGTTTGCGCATGTGCAATAAAGCTTGAAATCTCATTAGTGAACGACGGCTTCCTTTGCGATCCACTTTAAACCAACCCATCTGTGCACAGGAAGCAGGTCTTACTAGACATGTGCAGATAACATATGTTGCATGCATGTCACATGGGTCGTAATGTTCTCACCCATTTGAAGATAAGATTGGTAAAAACACATTTCTAAGGTGTTGTGCAAGCATGGATTGTTAAACATGCTGTAAGTGATTTCATGCTTTAAATATGTATGACATGAAATCGAGTCCTTGGGAGGTGGCATGCAACAGTGTTGCTTCTTTTATGAATATGTATTCATGTATTTACCATTTTTGCAAAGTGTTTCGCTCCTAATATAGATTCTTTTTCTCGCCATGACAGTTGTTTCCGCTGATCTGTGGTGTCAGTTATTAAAAAATATACAATATTTTCTAGTCTTGTGTAACAAATTGATCCATTTCCTCAATATCTTATAGCAGAACACAAGCCCAAAATGACACAATGACTTTTTCCAACACCAGTTTTCTCAATGTTAATATGTATTTTTGCTGCTCCGACCAGCCCAGAATTAAAAAAAAACGAAAGAGAAGGGTAACAATAGATGTAATATAGACACCAAGTATCAGCATGGATTTGGAGTCGTGTCTTTCTGGCTACACAAATGTTTTTCTCAGTTAATGCTTGTGTTTTGGGCCCCATCCACACGGAGACGAAACAAATACATCTCCCCGAAAACGGATATTTATATCTGCGTCCACATGAAAAAGCCGAAAACGCTGTAGTCAATATGCCAGGCCTGTATGTGGTGCTGTAACGCTGCCACAGAAACACACCAAAACAAGGAAGAAGACACGGAGCATGTCACTTTTAAACTCGTACGAGGTAAAACCAACACCCACAACAACACACACTTGTTGCTCTCGGTGGTTGTGTAGTTTCAGAAGATTTTGCTGTAAAAGTCCAAATAAGCCCAGTAGCTGCTGCAGCACTAACACAACACTGTGTTCCACCATTTTTACTGTTGTTGTTGGGGTTGCGCAGGCGAGTTAAGGGTCAGAGGTGGGGATATGGCAGCAGCGTTTGCAGAGAATGCGTATTTGCCGTCCACACGAAGACGCAGCAGGTGGTGTCTTCAGGGTTTTATTTATCGGATAAAAAACTTTGTAGTTTACACTGAAACCCGTCTCCGTGTGGCCAGGCCTTGGTCTCCACCATCTCCTGAGGGTAGGGTGGGGTGGGGGGTTAGAGTCAAAGGCCCCGTCCACATGGAGACACGTTTTGGTGTAAACGGTTAAAGTTTTTTATAGTGTAGGCCTTGTGTCAACACGGAGACGGCGATTTGGGAGGTGAATACAACAATTTGTGTAAAACGGGTCCCAGAGAGGGAAAGCCTGAACACGCCACCTGCAGTGTCGCCTTGTGGACGGTGTATACCCATTCCCCTGAAACCCTTAACCCACATATGCAACCCCCAACAACAGCAGTAACAGTGGCAGAATACAGTGTTGTGTTAGTGCTGCAGCAGCTACTGGGCTTGTTTTGGCTTTTGCAGCAAAATCTTCTGTAAATGTACAACTTCCATGAGCAACAAGTGTGTGTTGTTGCGTGTGTTGTTTTTTACCTCACACGAGTTTCATGCGCATGCTCCGTGTCTTCTTCTCTGGTTTGGTGTGTTTCTGTGGCAGCGTTACAGCGCCACACACAGTCTTGGCATATTTCCTACAGCGTGTTCTGCGTCTTCATGTGGACGCACATGTAATTCCTGGTGTAGGGGGGAATGTTGTAACACGTTATCGTTTCGTCTCCGTGTGGACGGTCCCAAAGTTAGCAGCCTGTGGGTGAACATGGTGAAGCATTTGTCTGTGTGCCAGGAAAACAATGGACAGTAGGTTTATCTGCAGAAAACTGACACAGAGTCGTACTGACTAGTAAAGCTAAGATGTCTAGATTGTACAGTCTGGTTTTATCTTGTTTCTATTTTTGAGCTTTAAAACCTGTCTCGCTCTTCTGCACTGTTTCTGCAGTTACTCTGTCTGCCTTTGGGGGGCAGCATAGCAATCCACTTTTATTTTTAAAAAATACTGTATTTTCCCAGCTATAAGCCGCTACTTTTTTCCGACGCTTTGAACTTAAACACCGGTGTTTCTCATGTATCGGCGGCATGAAGCTCGTTAGCTTTTTACAAGCTAGCAAGCTCTGTGCCGCCGATACCTTTAGCGTCGTCATATCAGACCTGGTCAGAGTGGACCACATGAAACTGTTGGAATAAATTCAATAGTGGCTTATAGACAGGAGCGCTCAATAGTCTGGAAAATACGGTATATGATTTATGTGAGAGATATTTTTGTCAAAACAACATTATCAAAGAAATGTATAACGGGTGAATAGTGTTGCTGTTTCACCACAAGAGGGCAACAGTGTTCAGCCATCAGCACAAATGTTTTATGCCTCGTGTTTTGTTTTGTTTTTTTAACTGATTTGTTGATTTATATTAATTTATTTTTGCGTGTGTTTCTGTGGTCTGTGAGTGGTTTCCAGTTATTGGAATATATTTGCATTTTAAAGGAATCCATATTGTGCACTTTCTTCCAGACTGACATTAAAAAATATTGAGATTCAATTATTTTCTTTCCTAAACATTGTGCCTGTCTCCCAGATGTATTTTTTGCTTAATTGGAAAGCTGCCGCACTAAAATGTCTTTCTCTTGTGCTAACTGGTTCTCAGATAATGTTTATGTCCTTGGTGATTCTTGGTTATGAATGGCCTACTCTAATTCTCTGTCCTTCGAGTTAATTACACTGAGAGCTCTGATTTAACACTCGTCCTACTTGCAAAAAAAAAAGTCAGATTTTATTATGAGGAAGGCAGCGTGCCAGGAACTGCACTGACTTATTGTGTGTGTGTGTGTGTGTGTGTGTGTGTACAAATTTCTTCAGTGAGGTCACTGTTTTCCCAGAACTCAGCAGTTTACATGGTAAGTATAATTTTATTATTAATGGGGGAGAATTGTTCCAAAATCATGAATAATAAGACCCAAGTTGTAATGAAGCATCCTTTAAGGTAATGTTTACTATGTGAAAAAACAGGGAGGAACAGTCTTTTGTTGTCATATTGCCAGAGTTTACCAGCTGCACGGTGACACGACTGTTATTTTCCAGCATTATTAATCTTTTCCCTCCTCCACTAAATGTAGGCAGCAGAGGAGCAGACGCCATCTCTTTGTCCAGCCATATATCCTTTTGCATGTTTTAGCTCATTAATAATTAGCCCGCGATGGTGCAGGAGGCCTTAATCATGAGAGTGTGTGCGAGAGCAACAGATTGTGATTGATGGGTGGCATGTCTGCTGAGACGTGGGTGGAGGAGACAGTAATGGCACAGACAGCGCGTCAGCAGATGGCTGGTGATATAGAGCTGCAGCCTCGCTCCGGATAGGTTAATTAGCCTGATAAGTAAAAAATGTGTTGGATTTGGCACCTCGTCTGCACCTCGGTTGATACGGCGGCTTTCATATGGTCACCGCTTTTCTGTCAGCGCTCAGGAGCCTGAACGTTGAGCCGATATCTCTCCAGTGAAGTGGGAGCCAAACTGTCAGAGCTGCACGAGTACCCGGGTGATGTCGGCTTCCTCTGGTTCGTTGACCTGCGAGTAACTTTACTCACTCGCAAAAAAAAAAGTACAAAAAAGTAAAGAGATGCAGCCTAAAGCACAAATCGCAGGAGACTCTATTCCTGTGTCTGCTGCATCGCAATGTAAAGCAACCTTTTGTCTCGTAAAACAGGAAAATATACTTCAAACCTCAGTACGGAAAATATTTAAGATAATTTTCCCTTTGGGGAAAATTTGTCTTGAGCTTCATTTGTTTGTTATATTTATTAACAACATTCTGTTTGCTGTATTCTTGCAGGGAAAGTAATAGTAGCAAATAAGATTATTATAGTAACATCCTAGACATCAAATTAATTATCATCAAATTATCTGTTAAACAACATTTAAAAACAAAAAAATTAAATGCAGTAAAGTGCAATGGAAACAATTTAAATGGTTACAAAAAAATCTATATAAAAAAAGCAGCATAACCAGAAAAACTAATAACTGGACCAGCAGGATCTAGTCGCTGTCAGTAGAAGCTAGGATGTGACACATACCCCTTTTCCATCAAACAGGTTCCAGGGCCAGTTCCTGACTTAGCCCCAATTTGTTGTGTTTCCACCGCTGCAAGAACCAGCCCCAGCTGCTAAAACAGGGGCCACCTCTGGCCCCACTTCTTTGCTGGGCCAGACTTAGCACCGATTAAGCAGCGAGTACGCCAGGAGCTGGGGGAGCGACGGTAGAAACACAGCTAGTAGTAGTAGTAGAAGAATAAAGTAATGAAAATACCGTTTTGGCTCTGGATCCCAGTGTAGACTTGTAAAACCAGGAACAGCACTTGTATGCACACGATCAGCTCCTCCATTTAAACATTATTACAGCGAGGGTGCGCTTCGCCATCATATGGGGATAAGCCAGGGAGGACATTGTAATTTCCCAAAACTGAATAAATACCACACGTAGCGATGCAACACTGCTTTGTTAACTCAATCATGTTGTGACTAGAATATCCACTGAAAACATTTTTTTTCATGGACTGATAGTAACAGAGTAACAGTAGTTTGTTAACAGCAGCTAGCTTGCTAGCGGCCGGTTGTTATGAACCGGCTGCCTCAGTAGTGACGTACTGACGTTTTACGGTGACGTGGCCCCAACTTGGCTCCTTGCCAGTGGAAAAGCAAACCGGTTCATAGGAGAAATGGGATCTGAACCAACTAACCACCAGGACTAGCACCAGCACGGACCTAGCACCAGTTCTTGTTTGGTGGAAAAGGGGTAACAGGCTCTGTTTCTGCTGCAGCAAAGTACCACATTCAACAGGGGTTCAACATTCAACATCAGCTTGTTCAGGCTAACATACCTTATAACATTAGCTGGGTGCAGCTCATAGACTGTGTATAGAAATGGACATAGCCACTGGGTCTCAAAAATGAGGCCAATGTGGAAGTGCAAAAAAAGTGCACTACACCAAGCGACCACTGGAGGCTGGCTCCAAAAAACTCTGGCTCCAATTGACTTCAATTCAAAAATTGTCATTTTCCTTTATGAAATACTCCAAGTTTTTTTTCCACAAGTCGATGTAATTAGCTAAAGGTAATTCTTCTTATCAGTGACCTGGTGGTTCATCTGAAAAAAATTAAGTAGATATTAGGCTTCAATGCAAGAGGATTTAGGGGCGGGGTTAGCTGGATTGACCAGCCTGGTCTCCAATGAGAGCAGTGCTGAAGTCGAGTCTCATTCACATTGGACATTGATCTCAGGTTCAAGGGTCAGACCCGCCTCCTCACCCCTCTGTTCTATCCAAATATGGTCATTTCTGGCTACAAACAGCCAACACGGTGACATATATAGTCCACAAACCGGCCCCATACTTACTGACACCAGCTGGTTATTTTTTGTATGTAAGGCCGGTTTTGATTGGTTGCTCAAGTTATAAGCAAGATAAGGCAGCTCCAGAGAATTGAGGGTTAATTGACTGTGAAATAATTCATAGTGTTGATTAATTAAAACCAGCAGTTTAAAATGTGTGTAGGTTTCCCCTGTGACACTAAAACAGCTCTGACCCTTTGAGTCCTGGACTCCAGAGACCTCTGAAGATGTGCTGTGGCCTCAGACACCAGGATGTGAGCAGCAGATCCTTTAAGTCTGGGTTTTTTTGAGGTGGGGCCTCCATGGAGCTGACTTTTGGTCCAGAACATCCCACAGATGCTCAGTCAGAGCGTCTGGGGAATTAGGAGGCTGAGTCAAGTGAGTCCTCGAACTCTTTGTCCTGCTCTTCAAACCATTCCTGAACCATGTCTGCAGTGTGTCAGGGAGCATTATCCTGCTGAAAGAGGACACTACCATCAGGGAATACTGTTTCCATGAAGGACCGTACATCTGCTACATGTCAAAGTAACATGCACATGAAAGTAGGACACAAGGTTTTCCAGCAAAACATTGTCTGGAGGCTGCCTCCACCAGCTCACCATCTTCCCATAATGCATCCTGGTCCCATCATTTTTCCAGCTAAAAGACGCACAGGCACTCACCAGTTCACATGATGGAAAAGAAAACATGATTCCTGAGACCAGACCACCTGGTCCACTGTCCACTCAGGTGTCCCTTAGAGGAGGTTTCATTGGTGGACAGGGGTCAATATGGACTCTGTGCTGCTCTGACATTTTATTGTCAGTCAGTCAGTCAGTCATCTGCTTCTCCACACTTGGGTCGCAGGGGTCTGCTGGAGCCTATCCAAGCTGCCATCGGGCAGGAGGCGGGGTACCTGGACAGGTTGCCAGCCTATCACAGGGCTAACACAGAGACAAACAACCATTCACACTCCCACCTATGGTCAACTTTATAGTAATCAATTCACCTAACAAGCATGTCTTTGGACTGGGAGGAAGCCGGAGTGCCTGGAGAAAACCCACGCATGCACAGGGAGGACATGCAAACTCAACACAGAAAGGCCCGAGCCAAGATTCAAACCCCAAACCTTCTTGCTGTGAGGCACAAGTGCTAACCACTGCACCACCGTGCCATTGCTATTTTTATTACCGTATTTTCCGGACTATAAGCCTCTATTTTTTTCCGACGCTTTGAACTTAAACACCGGTGTGGCTCATGTATCGGCGGCACGAAGCTCGTTGGCTTTTTATAAGCTAGCAAGCTCTGTGCCTCCGATAAATTTAGCATCAGAGTGGACGACATGAAACTGTTCAAATAAATTCAATAGCGGCTTATGGACAGGTGCGCTCAATAGTCCGGAAAATACGGTAAATAATTTTTAACAATGTGTGATATAGTAGCTCTTCTGTTGGACTGATCTACATATAACAATCAACCTTGGGTGACCATGACCCTGTTGCCAGTTCACAATTTGTCCTTTCTTGGATCACTTTGCTCAGTACTGGCCACCGCAGGCTGGAGACACCACACAACACCTGCTGCTTTAAAGATGCTCTGACCCAGTCGTCTAGACATCACAGTTTGGTCCTTGTCCATTTTTCCTTCTTCCAACTCATCACCTTCAAGAAGTGACTGCTCACTTGCTGCTTAATATATCCCACCCCTGACAGGTGCCTTTGTAATGAGATAATCAATCACTTCACCTGTCAGTACTTTTATTCTTGCTGCTGATTGGTGTGTCTAAACATGGCAACTATCAATGAGGGCACTGTGTTGAAACTGAAGAAAGGTGATTACAGTACTAAGTAGATGCAGTTCACACTAAGTAAATATTAGACGGTCTAGGCGGGTGTGTGAGTGTAATTTTTCAGAGGCAGTAGGGTTGGGCAGGAACGTAGCAGCAGCAGCAGCAGCAGCATCTGTTAAGTCTGCAGTAAGAGTATCGTGTTCTCAGTTGTTGTTTCTGCAGTTTAAACTTTCCTCTGTGCCCCCGCTGGCATCACATCAAATCCTGCCAGAACCTCCACCGCTGCCCTCTCTGCCGTCCTGCCGCTGCGGGAAAAACACCAGTCTCTCTGCTCCTTTTAAACAAATTTGTCAAAGGTGAGCAAGCAACATTAAAACTAGAATTGACCCTCTTTGTGCTGAATAGTGAGCAGCTTTATACGATACTGCGGCCAGCGAGCAGAAGGTATTTCATTAAGACGTGCTTATTTCCTAATACCTGCTGGCAACGTGGTATCACTAGCTTCCAATTTGCATATAAATGTAGTCTATTTTATTGGTGTATTGTAAGGAGGATTTATTATGAGCACCTCGGCATACAGACTTAAACACAGTCTGACTCTATTATGGCTTTGCTCTCATCAAAGATGGGTCTCTATTATTAAGACCAACCACTAGAGCCCAAACACAGACCTGAATAACAGATTAGGCAACTTGGTTTGATGGTGCTATAAGGCACTTCAAACATTTACTTGAGTCTGATGTAAACAAAATGCTGCTTGTTCAAAGGATATCAGGGAAGGAGAAACCTGTTCGTGGAGCTGAATAATGCAAGATGCCGGGAATGATCACAGCCGGCACGAAAACTGGAAACATATTCCGCTGTGTGCTGCTGGATGTGTGCCCTCAGATCGACATGCCCTATTTTTTTGTTTTTAAGACTTCTATTACTTCTTGTAAAGGAAAAACAACAAGGTGTAGTGGTTGAACCCTGTGTTGTCGAAGGTATCAAAAAAGATAAGACATTGCAGGAATAGTACGTGCCCCATCCATGGCTCTGTGAACCCGTCTGTTCCGCTTCAGAGCTGACAAACCTGTGATTTACATCTGCAACATACACAACATGCAGGCGGGGAAACCTTTTGTATGTAAAACATGTTGTGGTGAATGTTTCCTATAGAATAATGGCAAAGCCTTTCATGAGAGCTGTTGAAAGATTAACCTGCTAGCAACGCCGCGGAGCAGGAAGTGACAAGAGGTGATTGAAGAAAAAAGTGTTAAACGTTACGCAACATTTAGACACCAGTCAAAATGATTTAATTAAATGTAGATTATGACAAAGAGCAGTTGTCCATACTGTCTGTCCTCAGCAGGAAACCATTGTTTTTATTTGTTAAAGGGACAATGTGCAATCTGGTAATCGCGTATTTTCAGCTGAAAGACAGAATCAATGTGTTTTTCTTACCTTAGAAATGGCCCTTAGATCTACACAGGGAGCAGATCCTCTTTGATGGAGGCCGCCATCTTCTGCCGCCGTATCTTTACAGTTGCCCAGGACGAAAGAACCAAACCCCGGTTCTAAAAAAAGTATTTTATGCCATAACGCTGAAGTGGCCCTGTTAGAGTCTGATATGTAACAATGACCTGAAATGTAACGACCCGAATTGTTATCAAAAAACTTTTAATAAAACCTGAAATGTAATAGCTGGTCGATATTGTAACAACTATGCTGAAACCGGCATTTTTTAAAACACTTTTCGGACTCAGCACTTTTGTGACATTATCGACCAGTTATCACATATCAGGTTTTATTACATTTTTTTTTTTTTTTATTTTATCAATATATGTATCAACTTAAGTTATATAGACATAGTTATATAGACATATACATAGTCATAATAATTATGTCTATGTCTGGTACCTCCTCTCCTTTGGTTCCAGAAAAGGACCCGGCCAGGTCCTAGCAGGTAGTAAAATCTTACTGGTCGGACTCATCATTGCGTCATTGAGTCATCACTGTGCAGCAGGAACATTTGTGCCCGCAAGCCGACACAATCTGCACCGTTTTAGTCAGAATAGCAAGTTTTTGCAATGTGGGAAAAAGCACTAAATATTTCGGTTTAATGTGCAACAACAGCGCTTTAGTGCAACGTTAAAGTTTTATTGTAAAATGTCAGCTGAAAAAAAACGTGAGCTCTGAGCGCCTGGTAGGTCGAACAGCTGACGGAGGTTGTAGCGAGAGCTCATATCTCTGAAAACATCAGAGCAAGTTTTTAAACCAGCTCAAACTTAATAAATTAAAAACATATTTGAAGTTAAACCAACTAATTTCTGGCCACACACTCCTTTGATGCTGCTGCAGATGTTTAAGTTTCTTGTGTTGAAATGTCTGTTTCTGCTGCCACTCCTTGAAACACTCGTTTAGCAGACGCTCCGCTCAGTGTTTACTTCTCTCCTCCGTGAGCGTAAAGTATTTCAAACACAGACATGATGCAGCTCTGCAGCTTTTCTTTTCGCTCTGGTCACGTGAAGAAAACACACGGCACATGGCAACCACGGCAACAGCTCATCTGTGTTTACGGCATGTCGCGCAAAGTGAAGTTGAGGATATACGAGATAGTTTGAGCTTATGGATCGGATCGGACGGGTGATAAAGGAAAATCCGATATCTGATCCAGTCATTTTGGCCTGGACTGGATACCGATCCAGTGGATCGGATCAGACAATCCCTACTGTCTACCAACCAAAGGGTCGGTGGTTAAATTCCTGCTCCTCCCAGTCATTGTTGGTGTGTCTTGGGGCAAGGCACTTTACCCACCTTGCCTTGTATGAATGTTGAGTGACTGGTATGGTGGTGGTTGGAGGGGCCTTAGGCACAAATTGGCGGCCATGCCTCCGTCAGTCTGCCCCCGAGCAGCTGTGGCTACTTAGCTTACTGCCACTGGTATGAATGAATAATGGTCTTTGTGAGCGCTTTGAGTCTGGACTTCCAGAAAAAAGCACCATATAAATCCAAACCATTATTACCTCTGTCAAGGAGGTTATGTTTTGCCAGCGTTTAACTGTCTGTCTGTTTGTCTGTCTCTCTGTTTGTCTGTCTGTGTTCAAAAACTTATGGATGGATTTGGATGAAATTTTCAGGATATGTTGGAAGTGGGAAAATGAAGAACTGATTTCATTTTGGGGGTGATCCGCAACACCGTCTGGATCCAGGAATTTTTTTAAGGATTCTGATCACAAAGTCTCTCCTCAAAGGCGTCCACCTTGATATGCTAGCGCAAGCGCAGTGCAGTTGCTCGCGCCCTCCGCACCCAGGCGACATTTTTGGAGCTGTACGCGGACGCCTCCACGCCTGTCCGCTCGAGCGCTTCCTGACGTGTTCCATGACATTTACGTGACGTGGATCCTCGTGCACCAACGCGGACATGCGGACGGGGAAAGTATCAATTGGCCTTAACAGTGCTTGGCGGAGGTCTGCGCACTCAGAGTGCTTTTCTAGTTATTATTATTATTATTATTATTATTGTTATTATTATTTACCATCCACTATAAGATGGAAAAAGAAGAAGAAAGGCAGTGGTTGGAAGATAACGAAGACACTGCTGGCTAACAATTTGAGATCCAAAAATTGAGTAAATGAAACATCATATTTATTTTTTTTACATAAAAACAAGCAACAGTGATTGAAACATTGTCATCAAGAAGAGAAAACATGACGACACAGGGACAGATGAAAGTAGAAAACATGGCTGGTGTTGTCATACACACTTAGGATGGGAGGGGTGGGAGATATAATCTCAGTGGGTTGCAAATGGGAATTAAATCCAACACACTGTTCTTCTAAGTTATTAAAATGTCTTCTGTTAGTGGACAGGTGACCTCATGTGACCATGTGAACAATGACTGTTGTCCACCAGAAGAAATGATGAAGAGGAGATGACATTGTTAGCCTTGAAAAGAATTACTGACACAGTGTTCACCTTTATAGACTTTAAAGGATAATTGTGGTGAATGGTGAAGGTCAGGGCCACTAACCCACTCTCCTTGCTTCTTAAAAAAAATATAATAATCAGTTCTTAATCTGAGAAACGTAAGCACAAAAATGGTCTGTTTGGAAAGGCTGTTTTCTGAACTGCATTTAGAGACTTTCAACCAGGCCAGGTCGTTTCTTGCCGAAGAAGAAGAAGAAGAAGAAATAAGAAGCAACTTTTCTTGCAGTTGTATTTCCAGCATCCTCATGCATTGAACTTTCTTTAAGCTCCCAATCATCTAAACAGGTATTTAAAAGGTGTGGGGAAACCCGGTGGAGAAGCATTGTCGCTGGTTGTGTTTTATTTTGAGCAGCGTTGGTGAGCCTTCAGAGTGCTGTCAGTGCAACATCTCCTCGCTCTGAATAAGATGAAGGAGCCAAAACTCCCCGTGACAACTGTGAGTTGTTGTGTCTTTGCATGTAGTTGCAGCCAGAGCTCAAAGCATGCAGATCCTGACAGGGCTGATGAGCAGCTACATGTTTTATCCTGAAGGGCAATCCGATGCTCTTCTAGGAGCAGCTTCTGAGTGCTTCAGATGTTAGAAATTAAAGAGGAAGACATGGGAACAATCTTTCATCTCAGTTTATGTCTGCCAGCTCTGTGAGGCTGACTTCCCTGTTCCTGCTCTGCAGAAACAGCTGTACTGTTCCTGAGTACTGTCGTTTAATGAATAAATAATGATGGCTTGTATACCACTCATCCTTACTATGAACTGATATGATCATTGTGCATAGTGTCAGTCACTTTCTTTACATGAAAATATCTCAGGACATCGGGTCATGTGTTTGTCAAAGATTTAGCTTCTGAAGTAGTTACAATAACACAAAAACATCGCCCCCTGGTGTTGGTGCCTATGTCTGTATAGATGTATGTTAGCTTGCATTTTATTTTAGCATTTTGTTCATACTAGAACATTTTTTTTGTTGATGTTCCTTTTGTTGATATATCATTTTAACTTTTTTATTTTAAATTTTAATTTTGCTTCCTTTTCACTCCATGTGTTATTGTGCTGTAACGTTATTGCTATATATTATAGTATATAGTCTTTATGAAATGCAATAAAATTAAACCTGTGGATGATTGGGTGGAGGAGCTAAAACCTTTAAATGTAAAGACGAGTTAGTATATTCTCATATTACAATATGTGTTCCTTCTTTTCTTGAAGCTTAGGCTGTATTCAGACCAGAAAAGTCCTTTGGTCCACTTGTTTGGTCCGGACCAAAAGCGGACTTTATTTTTTTCGTTTGGTGCGGTTCCTATTCAGACTGTCCTTTTTGCAAGTGGACTATATTCTGTAAACACATCCACGTGTGTGACGATCAGTGCTCTCATTGGACAGCACTGACAAAGGGCGGCACACAGATAACACCCAGAAATGGAGGTAAACATGGAATTGTTTGTACGACCGCTCAAAGCCCCTCTCCTTCATTTTCTCATTAAACATGCTGAAAACAATCGCATTTTTGTGTCTTTTCAAGTAGTTGGACTATGTGTGCATCTGCCCAAATATCCAAGAGGCACAGTGTCTCCTCGTTGCTCCAAGTCTGTCCACGGCTCATTGTTTGTAGCATGTAGCATTAGCGTTAGCAGCAGCAACGAAGGTATATTTTTTTTCACAATGCTTGGCTACGGTGGCTTGTTAGGCCCAAAAGACCATGTATCCTGTAGTTAGTTCGGATGGACCTTGGTTTGTATTCAGACCTGCACAAGAGAACCAGGATCCGCACCAGAGTTCGTTTGGAAGCGGACCGAGACCACCTCAAAAACAGGGTCTCGGTCCGGTTGTTTGGTCCGCACCAGGGTTCGATTGTGTCTATTCACACCTG
>OOFC01049372.1:0-21852 GCA_900323345.1 Pseudochromis fuscus | reverse complement strand
CAACGTTCTGACAACTCCGTTCACTCCAAAACAAGCTAGTACATTCACAATACGGTACCGTACGTACCAGTAGCTCTTACCGATATTTGCGCCGCCTTCGTTGAAAACAATGTATTTCCAACTCCATTTGTCACAGTTCAAAGCTACATGAACAGCTGTTTGATTTTTTTTCCCCGAGGTACCGTCAGTGACGTAGTTTTATCTTTTACCAACAGCAAGGTACAACAGGTAGTGCAACTTTTTATCACCTAGTTAGTGCATCACAAACGTGGAGGGAACTTTTCCCTGATTCAGTAAACATGTAAAAGAAACAGTCTGATACCGCTACAGTAAATCAAACGTTAGTGCAATCACAATATACGCCCCCGACTATGGTAGCTATAATTAACCAATATTGATCCATATATAAGGCGCATCGGATTATAAGGTGCACTGTCGGTTTTTTAATAAATTAAAGGCTTTTAGGTGGAGCTTATAGTGCGGAAAATGCGGTAGTTAAAGTCGTACTTAATCAGCATTTTGGGAGGATCTAACTCCTCTATGATGACATTTCATGTGAAAACAGGATTATGTAAACAGGGCAAAAAGTTTGGAGCAATTTGATTGGACGGTTGAAACAGAACAAAACATCACAGCTAGCTAGTTAACATTACAATAACACCACTGCACCTGCTGACCTTTCTGCCTCCTTCATTGTAAAACTAAAAACAAGCTACTGTAGGTCGTAGCTGACACCTGCTGAACACCATCCAGTCACCGAGCAGCTGAACTGAAGCAGTAACAAGTTGTTTCTAATTGAACCATTAACGACATTGTTCCAACAAAGTACTGATTACTATACAGCTGCTACTACTCTGTCAGTGTTTTCTGGTGATAATCTGAACTGTGCTGCTAACAGGATTTGTAGGAATTTGCCATTATGAAAGTTACGTCTTCTTTCTTTGTTTCTTTCTTCTGAACGTTGATATAAAAACAAATAAAACCTTTGTAATTTTTTTTTTTTGCCTAACATCCTGTAAACAGTACGATCAATGATGGAGGAAGGATTAAAAAGATATTTTTCATTCCAGGTGGACTTTAACCTGAGTATAAATCATCAGTAACTCTTTCAAAAAAGATACAATTCTGATGTCAGTGTAGCAATCTAATATTTACACTTTACTTTCTGAAATGACCGGGTCACCATCATCGTGACTAACATCATCACCAGCATCAATCTTCCAGCAGTGCCTCTTGACATGAAACTTGAACTTGAAACGGAAACATGTGACTCAGATAGAAGAAGTATTTCTTTGCAGGTTTACAGCCTGGGTCGGTGGGATTTTACATAACTGCCTGTGTATTACTCACATCTGCGTCAGTGAAAACAGATGTTCTGCAGGTTGTCCAGACTTCAGTAGAGTAGTGTAGTAATGTAGTAGTAGTAGTAGTAGTAGCAATATCATCAAGGATTATGAAAATCTTCTAAATTGTTCTTCAGTGAATCAAGATAAAGACTTAATTCATTAAAACGACCTCATGCAGTCCCACAGAGCTGCTTATTGTTGCTGCTCTGTATATTTTGCATTAGTCACCACTTTCTACAAGCAATAATAAAAGTCTTTGTGATGACTTACAGGTTTGTTGTGAAGCACTATTTGTCTTCATTAGCGGTTGATATATCCTGTATTCACCTGAGTATTACTTCATTCTTCAGAAATGCTGAAATGTTTCAGGGAAATAGCAAAACTTACTCTTCGGCCATATATTTATTCATTTTGCATCACCTTTGATTCATGACTAGAGTGGCACATCATCCAACTGTGTTTCACTTAAGGCAAATTTGCTCAACATTATAATACCAAATTTGATGCAAATCTAATGGAGGAAGTCTGAGGTTAGGCAAAGATCTGATTGGAGACTTGTGTTTTACTCATAGAAAATTGTTTTGAAAAATGAGTTATCCCAAGCAGATCTTCCCTTGAGGTGCAAATAATCTTATTGGAGTTAAATATCAGATATGTGTTGGCAGAGTCAGAGAAATACAGGCCAAGTATTAATCCTAAGCTTTCTGTTTATAGATGAGCTCTGTGCTTGTAGTTGCATGTGATCAATTAAGATTCACAGCTGCCTCCATTCCCCATCTGCTCTGGATGACTCTGTGCTATAGAGTATAACCCACTTTGGCTGTAATGTGTTTTTTTTTTTTTTCCTGAAATGAATGTCAGGGCTTCCCATGGGCATTCCTGTGTGTTTATGTTCACTGAGTCAACCTTCGATGTAGCTGCAAGAATTTTTTTCAGTTAAACTTGTGACATTTTTCATCTGTTCTCCATCTTTTCCTTCTTTCAGTTTGCATTGTAGGGTAGAAATGAGATGTTGTGAACTGCAAACACACCGAGGATGAGGAATGTTTTCCTCTGTACGGACAGTTAAAAACTGAAACACTAATCCAGATTCAAGGACATGCTAGACTGGGGGATGTCTAATACCAACTTATTAAAAAATCATTCTTTCTACAGTATCTTCAGATGTGGTTAAGGTTGGGGATCGTTATGGCAACGAAACAACAAATAAGTGCGATGCACAAAAGCCTCATTGAAGAGAATACATTTTGAAGACCTTAACTTCTAATTACAATTTCTGTATCTCATAATTATGACTTTACTGTCTCATTATTTCTAGAAATTAATTTTTTAATTCTTGTAAGTGATGGAGCATTGTCACTGTGGTGTCATTTGTACGTTGCCATCTTGGTTGTTTGGAGCCAGGAGGCGGGTCTGACCCTTGAACCTGAGGACACAGCATGATGTGTATGACACTGGATTTCAAGTGTGATGTCATTGGAGACCAGACCTGTCAATCAAATTAACCATAAGTCTGAATATCTTCTTAATGAAGGAATATTTTATTCTGAAGTCAATTGAAGGCAGTTTTTTGCAGCCAGCTTCTAGTGGCCATCGATGGTATTGCACCTTTGTCATCTCTTTATGTCTATGGTTGCTTCTGTTTCTGGCAAAAGTTTGCATCTGTTCTCATACATGATGACTTTCAAAATTTAATATATAGGGTTTTTTTAAACACTTATAAAAAATAGTAAGTATTGTCTTAAACAAAGGAGGAAAGTGTTTCTTCAATTACATATCACCATGATGCATTTAATTTTTTTTTTATGAGATTCTGATGTAGTGATCTTGTAAATATAAAAAAGAATTTTGTAATTATACGATTATATTCATTTAATATGAAGAAAGCCAAGCTGTACAGATAGAGAAGCACAAACTTTAAACTTTTATTAAGGTTCGGTTGAGGTCATGGTTCATTAAAAGCAGCTCTTTCTTTGCTTCTCCTTCTACCGGCACTTAATCTGCATCTGAACATGTGCTTCGGTCTTGATCTGCTACATCTGTCAAACAACACAATTGGCTGCCCTCTGCAGCATCACCCCCAATGAGTCTTAGGTATCGAACGTAGGGAGATCACTGCTATCCATACTCATATGCTCCTGTGCACACAGCCAGAAAGACAAGCAGTAATTGATGTGTTCTCCTTAACTGAGGCTCTATTCCAAAGACCTGTTTCATCACTGGATAGACAGGGCAATTAGAATTTCTGTATCTGCTTATTCAGCTGACGCTCTGAAGATGGCTCATGTCACAAAAGTACAGACGACTCTCTGCCTTCCACTTATTATCTGAAATAAAAGAGCCAAAGAATTCCTTAATAATGGGAAAAACTGAGCTTTTCCTTGCTTGGGTAGATCTTTAATCTTTCGCATTGCAGGAGCCAATGACAATCAAATTAACATAATTATTCATTAATATGCAAATGAGTCCAGATGTTCAACAAGCAACAGATGTGCACTTCTTGTACACAACAGCTCAATATGAAAAACCGCACAGAGCTGACGACACATAATAGGATAGAGAGCATGGATAATTTATTGTTTCTATTTTTTCTCAAGAGCATTAATGTAGGAGATCCATACAAAATTATTTTTTTTCTCTTTTAGCATCAAGCCAAAAAGCCCATTGTCATAAACATCTGGAACTCAACAAAGAAAAGTAAATAAACAAACATGTGGATGATTAACATTTACGTTAAGTGATATTTCTCAAAATGATGTTTTAAAAGGTGCTTGATAATACTGGAGTGTAATTTTGCTCAGCATAATGCATGACTGTTGTGTGAAGTGGTCCTTGGTGATACATTATTCCTACTGCTTCTCGGAGCTATAAAGAAGATAAACAAGGCTATTAATGAGATGTATGACATTATCCACAGTACACAACATGTACTGTATATACACTGGAGCCACTCCATTGATTAGGACCTGGACACAACTGCATGGTCAGCCTGGATTCATGTTTATTACCTCCCCCGAGGACGTTATGTTCTCGCCTGACCTGGTTTGTTTGTTTGTTTGTTTGTTTGTTTGTTTGTAAGCAAAACTACCAAACACAAAGAATCCCCATCTGTTATAATAATGTTATGTAATATAAAGTGTTTTATTCTGGGGGGTAGCTGTGGCACAGATGATATGTCCATGTAGCAAAGTCATTAAACAAGACACGCTGCTAGCTCCCGATGCTAACTAGTAGCATGCACGACAGCTCTGTTTCCATTGGTGTGAGTGAGTGGGTAAAATCCCAGGAAACAAAACTAGTAAAGTGTTTTACAGACCAAACATAAGGTCAGAAGTTGCTATATAGCTGCAATCCATTTACCTTTTACAGTTTTTAACAGGATACTGTTGCTATTTCACCACCAGAGGGCATCAGAGTTCAGTCTGTAGCATGGGTACAGTTGGGTTAAGCCTTGGTGGAGGTTTGTGCTCTCTCGGTGCTTTCCAGCTACTAAAGCGTTTTAATGAAGATCCACATTTATGGATCTAAACTTAATCACTTGCTGCCAGAACATATCCAAAAAAATGTTTTAATGTTGTTGTAGTTACTACAAGTGATGAATATTATACTGCAAGACTGAATAGTTTGGCAGAAAACAACATCTTATTATCTTAGCTGTGACTTGCCAAATGCATAAATTACCATTTTCTCACAATTTCTTTTAAAATGTATTTGGTGTTAAACTGAGTCGTTTCTAAGCCGAACTATTTTTTTTTTGGTGGGGGTTGCCAGCTCAGTCATATGAAGCATGTGAGTTCAGTGCTATGAAATGAAGCTCCTACGATAATTTGAAAACATGTACTACCAGTCCATAAAATTAGTTCCTAGTTATTCGTTTCCTACAGTGCAGCTCTGGGTTTGTAATCATTTGGTTGTGATAATTTTCGAGTGCGGTGCCAATTAATCACTCATGGATGAGTTCCAGGTTTTGTCTTTGACACAGTCTTCTGGGAGAAGAGAAGAAGAGTGAGATTAGTTCTGAAAGGTTTCTGTTTAAAGATCCACAATTCATATATACACAGCATATTACACAAACACTGACCTGCATAGTAAATGTCAGCAGTGTGTTTGAATATATGATGGAGATTAACATTCAAGGACTTTAACATGGTTTACTTGGAACCAAGGCTGGACTGTTAACATTGCAGTATAGTCTGTCCCCAGACCCCCAGGGACCCTGAACCCCCCCATTCACTGTACGGCAATTACTTTATGGTAATTTAAAGAATTGCAGATTTGTTTGGTAATATGCACCACTGCATTTCAATATAAAATGACATATCTGGGGACTTGAGGTGGATCCTGTATTTTTATTTAACCGTGTACTAATGTCCAACCTTGCCCACCACTGTCACTACCAGGACATGCAGCTCAAAGAGACTCAAAAAGGGACAGTTCATATCCACAACTTCCAGGACTTCCCTTGCCCCTCATTACCTAATAATTTAATCACTTAGGCCCCAAGAAATGATTATCTCAGATCAGCACTGTTTCACTCCCAGCAGACAGCAGACAATAAATCAATATAAACCAATCAGGCATCAAGTGTCCAGATACATGCAACGATATATTCTCTGTCATACAACTCTAGACTGTGAATAAGTGATGGATATAGGCATCGTAACGTCACCCTCCGTCAGTCTGCCCCAGGGCAGCTGTGGCTAGCTTAGCTTACCACCACCAGTATGAATGGGTGTGAATGGATAATGGTCTCTGTGCGAGCGTTTAGAGTCTGGACTTCCAGAGAAAAGCACCATATAAATCCAAACCATTATTATTACCCATTTGTTTGTGGCATTTGATGCTGCCATGTTGTTTTTTTGGAGCCAGAATTGACCATATTTGGATATGAAGGTGGGAGTGAGGAGGTGGGTCTGATGCTTGAAGTCATGGACATTGCCCAATGTACTTAAGATACGAGTTCACCAATGGATGAAACTCCAAATCATTGGAGACCAGACCTGTCAATCAAATTAACCAAGCCCCTAAATCTTCCTCTGTTTGAAGCCTAATATCTCCTTAATGATGAAATGACTTTCAGATGTACCACCAGATCCCTGAGAAGAAGAGTTGACTTTATCCAATGACATCAGAACGACTTGTTATTAAAAAAAATGTACTGACTGACTATTTCATGATTGATATTGACAATTTTTGAAGGCAGCATCTAGTGGCAGCCTGTGATATACCACTTTTTTTGCACTTGGCTTCACATTTCAGAGCCAGTGGCTACGTCCATCTTTTATATACAGTCCAGGCAGTTCAGTTCAGAGATCCACAACCTCAGCATTCCTCTCCTCTCCTGCATCTCTTCATGCTTACAGCTAAAAAACATCTAAAATATCCATCCATCCATTTTCTATACCTGCTTATTCCACACTTGGGTCGCAGGGGTCTGCTGCAGCTCATCTAAAATATAAAATCTTAAAATCACCTGGCCAAGAAAACCCTGTTACTGAACTGAAATGAGTGAACAGATCTTTTAGCAGATAAACCTCTCTGAAGGATGATATCATTTATTTCCACAATTCCTCTAAACACTGTTGTATTTGCTTTGTTCTTTTATTCATGTTTGCTTGATTTGGTTTTGATTCTATTTTTAATGTCCAAATAAATTAATAAAATAACATGACAACCCTTATATCAAATTCATGTACATACACATAGACAACCTTCTAAAAATTTACAATATACAGTGTTTTATTACTTTTCACTACAACCTTCCATTGCCTTAGATTATTTCCAGATCAGAACCAAGGGACCCATTTAATTCTTCGCTCCGCCCTCTTTTGCGTCCTGACCCATAAACGTACCACCGCTGGCCGAGTGTTCTGGGATATAGAACATGCTCCATATGCAGCTGTGCTAGTTTTTTTTTTTTTACAGCTGGAGCTGCAGCAATGTGAGCGCTGCCCGGTCTCTCTGTAAGTGATGGATTTAAAACAATCCTGGAACTACTTTTTGTGCCTCAGCTACTTTTAAACACCCACTGACTCAGTCACTTTTTCTTCTTCTTTTTGCAATTCAATAATATTCTTTCTACCACACACTGAATAAGCACAAAAAGAGAAAACAATCCACTGTTGGCCCCAGACACAAGCTGGTGTCCCGCTCAGCAGGACAGTGGCACAGATAGTGCAGCTCATAGCTTCTGTACGCTGCCGGAGCTTCCAGCAGATGAAGGACTCCTCCTATTTTCTCGTCTGCCATTCTGTTTGAAAGTGATGTTAATATGGATTGTGTGGAGGCTGCTGCAGCATTGCATAGCATAACAAACAAGGCGACTTCCCCGCAGAATATTTCTCATCTGTACTGAATGGAAATCATCGGGGAATTTCAACTAACCCCTGTAATACCACTGTTCCTATTGCGCTCTTTTTATGTTGTCACTCTGTCTCCCTCTCTCTCCTTCCTCTCAAGCACCACCAATTATTTGACTGGTGTTGAGCAAGCTGCTGTGTGAGCCACCTGCTCGTTATTCATTGTTACCCCGCTGCATCTCTGGAGTGCCGTGTCCCCTCTTGAAGAATTTCCAAGACCTCAGTCTCAATCAATGAGCTTTAGTGGCGAGAGGATGCATCAAGAAAACAATAGAGCATGCGCGGCGGCACGCTTATTTTACAAGTAAACAGCGTTTGGATGAAAGCATCCCTGCTGCCTGAAATTATTTGCATGTGAGAAGAAAACACAAAGAGCAGGTTGAAGTTTCTCTTGAAACAGCAAAAAAAATAAAATAAAATAAAATGCAGCCAATGTTTTTTGAACAGCAGAGGACAAAGCAGTGTTCAGGAGGAATTATCTCAGATCCCAAAATAAGCATTTGAGGAAAAAAAAAAAGGACGTGGGCTGACTAATTTGTCTTAATCCGTATGGTAGATATCACTCTCTGCATGTGGTACATACGCTCACATATTGAGAAAGGTGACGCCTGTGGTGTGTGATCACACCTCTTAATGGATGTCAGGGTGAGTTTGGAGTCTCTAAGTAGATTATGTCCTCACTGTTTTGTTGGAACTTTTGGCAGATGTGTGTGGAAATCATACAAAAATAAAATCGCTCTCCACTGCTGCTCACCAGTAAAACAAACACCCTGAAATAAGAATCAGCTGTCGTTACCACTACTGATATTTACTGGTAATACAAGGTGATCTGGACAGAATACTTACAAAATAGTAAGCTACGTTTTAGCATAAATCAGGTGTATGTCATGGCTTCATGTGCTCACACTCAGCACACATACATGTATTATTATGTATTAAGGGAAGGATAAAGTTGTTGTGGCGGTGGTGGGGGGCAAAGTTGGAAATTAGATCAAGATTAAGTAAAATATATAAGACCTGCCTTAAGGTCCCAGATGTGCCTTTTTATATAGAAATGCAGCGGTACACATTACAAAACAAATTTGCAATTCTTTAAATTACCCAAAAGTACTTAGACCCTATAAAACTGTACCGAACTTAGACCATAAATGACCATTTTGATAGATGAACTCTGCAGTGCTGAACCTCTGTCTCCTTTCTGTGGCTGTGAAAGTAAATACAAAAACTCTGTTGTGGCTTTTTTATGATGTATACTTGCAGTTTCCAACATACCTCCAGGAAAACAGTGTTTTAAGAAGGTTGTTGTAAACTACTGATTTGTGACTGTTAGGTTAGTGAATTGGATGTAACAGTGAGCTACCATCATGCGTAATCTGCCTTTGTCCTCACCGTTGATCATAAGCTAGTAATATAGCACCATGGAGAGGGCGACACACTGAGCTAATGGTTTTTATGGTTAGTTTTATATTAATTTCAGACTAATTTGTTATTGTTACATTCTCTATAGCAAAGTCAAATAAAGCTAGAACTAGTATTTTCCAGTACTTTTAATTGTAAGGGGCAGTGAAAAGAAAGTCTTAAATTAAATCTTTCTCTTTAGACTCATTGAACGTTGAATTTGTGGCATGTCAGACACTTTCTTTGGATATTGTCCTGTATGCAAGTGTCACATACTTTGTCTCCTGGTGTTGCTGTTTGATGTGAAATACATTGCAGCTGGTGTCCCCGAGCAGGAACATTACCACACGTACCCGTTTAAAAACTCTCATATACTCTGAAATACAGAAAGGTGCTGCTAGGTGCTCAGTGGTCTTGATTACAGACTGTCATCTGTATGAAAAAAATCCATCTTTAATGTTGTAACCATAGCTTATTTCTTCCGCATTTATATATTTAATAAGTACATTTGGTCAATATTCGCTCTCCGTTAGGTCTGTCTTCATCTCTGCCAACTTCTGAGAATAATATCTGACCCTATAGCTGCCAAATGTTCCACTGTGCTCACCACTGAGTCTCTAGATAAATAAGTCTGTCTGCTGGTGCTAAACAGCAGAGCGTGTTATGAGAAATTCGGATTTCTTGTTCTTAAAAAAAAATCAAGTTTAAGATTCAAGTGTCAGACCCATTATGTGTTTGAGCTCCTCAGTTCTTTTCATATTGCACACAAATGAGTGTGTGAGCAGAAATCCTTGAAGACACTCAACTGATTGGTGGAAATCTAACAGTTGGCGGACTGATGTTGCTACCTTATTGTGAATGGGGGAAAAAAATGGAGATGATATTTGACCAAAAGTAAATTGTGCACTCCAGTTTTCATTCATGCACCTTTAAGGACTCAGTTCTTTCATATAAATCCTATAAATGGACAAAACTGACAACCTCTACTCCAGGCTACAACAGAGGATGTTGTTTCTGACACAGCTCTGACTCCATGGTTTCAGTGTTAAATGTATGTGTCCGTTCCATCAAGCAGGTTAAGAGGGTGTAATTCAATACTGCAAATAAATACAGTATAGATGGCTGTCTGTACACTTAAAATTTAAACATCTAAGTATAAAGAAGTCTCTGCCAGGGAAGCTTCTGAATGATACAACACACATCCTGACTCCACAAGTCAAGGTGTTGTCGTCAGGAGGGAGGTTTCAGCATACTGAAGTGGAGACTGAATTCATCCTCTCTGTCTGCTGTGAGGATGTTAAATCGCAAAGAGGATTTTAAGATCCTCTGATTTAAGATTATTGTGTTTTTATTGCTTCTTACTATTTTTTACGAATCACTAGCTTTACTATAGCTGGGTTTATTATTTCAAATTGTGTTTTTAATACTCTATCTGGTTTTTAATTGAATAAAATTATTTTCTGTGAACAGGGAGACATTCTTTTGTCTGTGGGACTCTATACTGGTGTGAATGTGCGTTATGGCTTTGTTGATAAGTTGTGTGATGCAGTCTATAAGACAAGCTTCCCTCTGGGACAGTAAAGCACTTCTTTATCTTGTCTTTATCTTATATTTCTGGTCCTGTCTGATGACCTCGACAGTGAGGGGTGAACTCAGTTTGCCTTTGAGCCACTAGGACACTGTGCTGTTTGCCCCTCTGCTGCATCTGATAAAGGAGGCAGCTGCTCAGATTGTTTTTGAGATTGTTTACACACTGCACCACAACAGCCTGGTTAATAGATGCTAGTGTTCTAGCTAGCATAGCTTTTCAAAGGTGGGATGAATGCAATCTTAACTATTGAAACCATGACTGTCATAATGTCACTGTACATATGTCCTCACATAGAACCCAGTATTTAACTAAGACGTGTGCAGGGGTGGGGCTTTGTGGGGCTAGAAGAGCAACACACCCCGTTTCCCCCTAAACCAGTAATTTGTATGCGCATTCACATGAAAACGCTGTACTCAATATGCCAGGCCTGTATGTGGCGCTGCCACAGAAACACACCAGACCAGAGAAGAATATATGGAGCATGCACATTAAACTTGTACGGGGTAAAACAACACGTTGCTCACAGTAGTTGTACAGTTTCAGAAGCTTTTCTTGTAAAAGACAAAACAAGCCCAGTAGCTGCTGCAGCACTAACGCCACGCTGTGTTCTGCCATTGTTACTGTTGTTGTCAGAAGAGGCGGAGCTACGGCAGCATCGTTTCAGCAGAATGCGTATTTGGCGTCCACACGGAGACGTGGCATCTTCAAACGTTCCCACTCTGGTACCCGTTTTTATAAAGTTTTGTTTTGAGCTCCCAAAACGCTGCCTCCATGTGGAAGCTGGAGAAAGCAGCCCTCCCATGACTTTTATTTTTGACTTTTGTTTTTGACTCTTCCTGTCACCGTTGCAACCTCTGAGCTCATTCTCCAAGTTAAAACTCATTACAAACCACTGGAGGAGCCCAGTGGGACAGGAGAGACTGAGTGGACTTGCCATGTTGTCCATAAAGAATGAGAGAGCAAAGAAAATGGACATACAGAGCATCATGGACGAGTTCGCGGAGCGCAGGGCTCATTGTATGCCCTTCAAATAGTGGTGAGTAGACCTATGGTATGTCATATTAATATTGTGTTTGGGAACATGTGGCCGCTGTGCCAGTTTTACTAAACTTCATAGCTACTGATACAGGTTCTGAGTTGAAACAGTTAAAGTGGGTGTCAAAATGATGTGGTCGCTATCCGTGGTGCTGAACTGCTTTGAACTTGTGTTGTTTTATTCTTAGTGACCATGCAGCTTAATGTTTTTGTTGTTCTCTTAGTTTGTTAGACTTCATGTCCATTTGATGGACTTCAAAATGACATAGTCGCTCTCCGTGCTGCTGAAGCTTGTAAGCTGCACTTTTGCGGGCATGTGTATGTTGTAAAATGATGTTATCATGAGCTTTATTATTTGGGTTTAAAGGGCCCGGTCATTTGCCCCGCCCCCGGCCCGGATCTGAGTTGGTCTGCTGGTGGACCTGTGTCTCTAATAATGGTCAGGACCATGAACAATGTGAACACAGTTTGCTTGAAAATATTTCATAATAAAAGCTCGGTTAAGAAGGGAAGCGTGTCTTACCATTTTTATTTTGAAATGGTTGAACTCCTAAAGATATAATGACGAGCATATAACGAGCAATATGTTTTTTTATCCAGACCCAGATCCAGATCCTTCTGGCTTGAAGTGTCAGAGTGAGACTTCATACTAAAATATGATTAATTAAACTTATCAGAGGAAATTAATACTCTAATACAAGCTAGTTTCCAATAGAGGAATTATTACCTGCTGCAGTGAAGGTAAAATTGGAGGTTTTATTGAATTTATTAATTTACTCTTTGCGTGGTAAAAACTGATGCTGCTGATCTTGCATGGGGTGTCCCGGTCTCAGGAAGGGACATGTGAAGTAAAAAAGTCTTTGTGTTTAAAGCACATCTGTTTCATTTGGTGTCTGCTGTATCTGTGCAGTTTAAATGAGCCCATTCTGTCAACATATTGAAGTAGTCTGGAGGTTACTTTGTGTGCTTGTACCTTTGCTGTAGCTTTGAAAAGAAAGGACAGAAAAGCATAGTGACCAAGAATGCACTGACAATCACAATCCCCCCTCATTTTCTATTGTGCAGAGCTGTGTAGCAAGACAGAACAGGAGCAGCTGAAGCATGACCAGGAGCTTATCTATCAGGACATTGTTTAAAATTAACTTGACCTTTTTACGTGTAAGGACAGTGCTTGTGTTCATACGGGCGTACACATAAAACACGCACACACACAAAAAAGCCTTCCTGATGAGGAGGTATTGTGAAGAGTACAAGGACTCCCACAACTCCACTACACATTGTACGAAGGGCAGCTCCCCCCCTCCCTTTGTCATTATGGACTTGTACATTTAGAATCAGGCTGGCCTGGCTTCTCAAAGGGGTTTCCTCTGTGTCATCAGTGCTTTCTCCCACAGCAGTGAGAAACATACTGTGCCGTATAGATCACTCTCTGTCTCCATCTTCATGATTGAATCGCCATTAGTGTTGTGCAGATTACTTTGCCTTTCCATCTTAATGATCTAACTGAGAATTGACCTGCTGTAATGAATTAGGTGAGCACACCAATGAATTACAGTAACACCACAATTCCACATTTGGCTTCTTGCTGATTATGCAGAAAAAGTCTGAAGAGCCTCTTTTATGAGAACTTTACACCTGATGGGAACAGTAATTCATATTCTTTATTGTCATGATAATCTACAGCAGAGTTACAACGCACATCTGGTTTTCTGTGTGTGTGTGTGTGTGTGTGTGCACCCAACTATAATCCTTCAATTGTGGCTGTGGTCTTTGTTTATCTAAACTGCAAAAGATAACAGGCCTCTATCTTAACTCCGGCTTGTATTAGAGGCAGGACTTAATTTTTAATATCCTCTGATTTGTTATATTTTAGTACAAAGTGTAATTTTTTTGATCTACTCCTAATCACACTGAATTGTCAAAATGAAAGTCACTGCGATGTGCTGTTAGCGGCTAAACACTTCCTTTAACTGTTTTCAAAATAAAATGGACAGAAACTCTTCATTTCTTTTATTGTGAAATATTTCCAGACACAATGTTTAACTTATTCAGTACTGTTTTTACTCCATCCTGTATTTGAAGTACAGCCACTGACACCAGCCCTGACCATCATGTGTTTATTCATTTTATCTCTCAGGAAGCTATAATGTATTTATATATCTATACATATTTTATAAGTAGAATGACTTCTGTAAGGAAATATATTGGGACCAGATGACAATCTGCGCCACAGCCTATAAGCACATAATATAACTTTGCAAGGTATCTCAACTACAGCATATCACACATTCTGGATAGTAAGTTATCAGGATGAGCAGGTCACCTGGGTAATATCACGGATTATCATTTTTAATAAATCCCTCCTGTGTTGCCGTGGGGAAATTCACACCAGTGAGATTTGAAGCTTAGAAAGCCAGACTTCAGCAGACTGCTCTGCTCTGTCTGTGCTCAGCTAAGAAGTCGAATATATTTCAAGGATCTTTGGTAAAGTAAGTTTTTACTCTGCCCTTTTGAAACTTTTCCAGGTACAAGGCAATTATAAGCTAATCGTTAGTCATTTACTAGCTGATGGCAAGAACCTTATTCCTTTTGTCAATGCGCCTCCGGCTTTATTATTATGCTGGACATCTTGCGTTCCCTATTTGATGTGGAGCGGGTGTTTGCCATCCCGAGGACCCTCACAGTAAATGAGGCTGGTCGTCACCGGGAAATGGAATAAATTGCAGCCATATATTACAAATGACTTGTCAGCTGTCTTGTAACATATGACCCTGTGACACGGCGCCGCCCGCTGGTCAATAACACCTGCAAAAAGGACAAGTATTGACGCCGCTTGCTAAAAACGTAGAGGTTGGCGTCTAAAATAAGGCAGCGTTCATTTAATTACAACAGCTCATCTTAGAAGCAGTTGTGAGAGGCGGCGCGGGGCTGTGTCACACCAGTTTGTGGTTGTTTTTTAACCGCAGGCTTTAACCTGAAGTGAGAATATGTTATTGACTTACTTTAGTTGCATTTGGGAAAACTGTGTATTGATGCTTGATGGGAACACTGGCCCATGTAGGTGAAAAGCTTTTCTTCAGGCTGGGGCATATTGCTGTGGTGTTATTATATTTTTTTGTGTGCTTTTTATTTTCCAAAGATGAACAACAGCGGCCGATTTGTTGTGACATGCTTCCCATCTGTGAACATTTTAATAAACAGGCTGTCTAGATTTCTGCAAAGCCCAAACAGCAACCGGGCTAACTGGCTACAACTGCTGCTAACCACTCTGACAAACACAGACACACAGAACAAGACACCATGTTTCCAACAAAATCAAATATGTATTAATCCTGTTATAACACGCTTACAATGCGAGCTCTCTTCTACCATCCAATCCAAACCGTTACACCAATAGGGCAGCGGGAATAAATTACAGCAAAAGACAAAAAGCTGCTTTATCAGCAAACAGGGAGCCTTCTGTTAAGCAAACCTTTCCACAGCAGTTTGCACTGTACACAAATGTGAGATGGAAAAATCAATCTTCCACTGGAATGGCACTGATAGCTGCTGCAGGAGCTGTAACTTATGGACCATCGGCTGGAATATAAAGGTTACCACCACGGGCCTCACTCCGACACATCAGCCAACACATGATGTTTAATGGTGTCACTAAATGACACCGCTGTCATTTCTATGATTCATCGCCGGAAGATGGGCCAACATCCCACGGTAATTTTCCACCCGCAATACCTAATATTGTCATCAAACGCCATATCAGGCAGGCTGTTCGGGTTTATTGAGGATACTTTCAAACCCAGCGCAGTAATAGAAAGAGTGTATCACTAAAAGATTTCTTCATTGACGATAGTGCCGAGCGTGTCGAGTGAGGAGCGACTTGCTGTGCATTAACATAAACTGAAAGGCGTCCTGAAAGTATTCCTATCCTTCCAGGCCTAGAAAACATTTCCTTCATGCTTTCCAAAAGTTTCTCCCCCCCCACAGCTGTTCATAATGGATTCAGATCATCCTGGTGTAGTGTTTCTTTCATTTCTGAGACATTTCAGACAGATTTTTGAATACACCTCCCACCTCCCAGCCTTCTGTCTGTCTCTGGTGATTGACACAGCTGCTGAGTGAGTGCGGAGGCGGTCTGAGGCCAGCTGTTGAGTGTTTCTTATCGCAATGTGATAAATGTGTCGCTTTGGTTTCATACTGTAGCGATTGTTGTCGACAGTTTGTGGACACATTTTAAACATGACTGCTTAATTCCACTCCAAGTGATGTGAGCAGGTATAATAAAACTGTAGTGATGCTGTAGTCCTGTAATCTGTAGGAGATCCTTCATGGTGGATGGTGAACAAAGCACTGTGCTGTGTTATGAACAGCATGACGTTTATTCAGTAATGCAGAGAGGAAAACAACAACAACAACACGTGCACCACCTTATGTTGTTACTTTTTCCAATTAATCAATCAACTCTTTCTTGTTCTGGGGCACAATGTCTGTCTCGTATCAAGCCACAGACATGACATGGTAAAAAAAATAAATAAATTGTAGCCACAATATAGCTATAACCTGCCCTCAAAATAGTAATTTGTGGCAATGAAGTAGGTGTGATGTCATTCCTGGACAGCTGGGTAAGCAAATCAAGCGCACCTTCCACCAGTAGAGCAACCTGCCTCTCTGTGATAATGGTTCATGGCCCATTGTTACATCTACTTCCATCTTTTCAGAGTGTCTTTGTAGCTCCGCTCTACTGTCTCTACCTTAGACCTTAGAGAAGGTGCGCTGGATTTGCTTACCCAGCTGTCCAGGAATGATATTACCTACTTCAGGGCCACAAATTATTATTTATGGGCACAGGTTTTACTTATTTTGTGGCCACAATATATTTTTTTCAACCATGTCATGTCAGGCTCCATAGTATAGATAAAAAAAAAACAAAACAACATTTCTCTTAGTAATGCAAAAGTCTGTGATGTTTGCTAAATAAAAATTATAAGGGCCAGTCCTGGAAGTTTCAGTTTGGCATCATGGTGTTTACCTTGTACAACCTGTAAACACACAATCATACAGTAATGTGTCTGTTCAGCTTATTATCACAGTAACATGATGAAGCTCCTGGGGGTAAGGTTGATCCTTTGATCCTGAAGTTTTTTTTTTGTTGTTGTTCTTTTTTTATGTCAGCCCCTTTACAACTAAAGATGAACCAAGTTTGTTCAAAATGACGAATTAATCATTAAATTAGAATGAATCAAATAAAACATGAAAACTTGAAGAATACAAGGGAGTTCAGTACAAACTGAATGAACTGTACTAAAGCCCTGATTTGGTAAAAACCAGAAGTATGCAAACTAAAACTCAACTGACCAACATACCTGATCCAACTAATCACCAAACCTGCTGTCATGTGGTTGCTGGTTGTACAGTATGCACTGCAGTGAAGGCCGTTTCCTATTGATTTGGTTCATTTGTGTTTGTAATTAGACAAACTCACTGGTGAAAGATTGCACTAACATAGCTTGTTTCCATCATTAATTATTTAAATCTTCTTACATAACATTAAGATTTAATGATAACTACACAGGAGAGCTGCACCCATGACTGAAACAATGTTTCTTAAAACTGGAGTGGAAACAGGAGACCTTTAGATGGTTTATAATTACTGTATAGCTTGCATGGCACTGGTACCACTTTAACATGCATGTAATCTCTCTCTTTTGGATTATTCAAAGATATGAATCTGTTTGTCTGAGACCCTGTGAGTGTTTGGTACACTGAATAAAACACTTATCGTTGGTGGGTTTGATATTTACAGTAAATGGTTCCAGTGACAGCGCCTTTGTCTCCGTGACCACAACTCACTGCAGGAAAATGTTAAAAAATTGTGCTTTAGTGGTTGTGACAATAGACCTTTGGTAATGCAGCCGCATTGTTATCGCACTGTGGAAATATAATTTAATTGGTTAGCTGGGATGGCAAGTCAACAAGGATCTAATAAAAACCTTACAGTCCCGCTGTGGCATTATTACACATAGATTACGACCTGAATCGCAAACATAAAAACACACACTGTCAAGCATGTTGGCTGCTTATTTGTTTAATTTATAACCTAATTAGTTCTCTGACTTGCCACCACAACCAGTTTAGATGCAAAGTACAGGCCATGATAACTGTAACCAGATGAAAGTGAACAGCGTCTTGAACCTGGACATAGAGACCTGGTGTAGACACCACTGCAGTGTCTCATTATGGGACCTCGAACTGCCTCCAACCTGTCTTGAATCTGTTTTTATTTCTTTCAAATGAACCCATCTCTGTCTCCCAGGCCTTGGGTTTATATTTATTTTTAGTCTGAGACAGTCAGAGGAAACCTCTTACCGCACAGCTTTCACTTTTCCCAATGATGAATTAACTCATCTGAACCTTGGAGGAGCTTCACATTCCTGCTCCGTCCTGAAGTTGGATATATAGGATTTGGTTGAATTTCATAAATCATGACCTGCCTGGTGTATTATTACCCGTAATGTCCTGACTGACTGACAGGCAAGAATCTCAGAGTCTCAGGGAAAGTACGTTTTCTCAAGCTTTAAACGCCCGTACGATTTCCCATCTCGCATTTTCCGTCAATCCTCCGTAAGTTTTGTCACAGCGAGAAGAATTCAGGCTGATTTGGGATGTTTCAAGTGAGATATCACGGCTTTACATTCTGATCACAGGGTGTAACATAGTCTCTGCATTGCTTCATCTGGATTCTTCACACACGCCAAATACAATTTATTTGCAACCCCGCCGCCAACTTCTTTGCGCAGCGCTGCCAAGTCATCTTTACTTGCCCTCTGCCCCTCGTCACCTCCTATCTTGAATGTATTTAGCCTCTTTTTGCCATGTGATTAGTCAGACATGCAGCTTCACACACCTTCATTTCCCAGCGGTCGAGATTCGGAAGTAAGAGCGGCGCGGGGTGGTTGTAGGTGAAGCACTTGTTTCATGAGAGAGTGCCTTCCTCACCTCAAGGCTTTTAATGCTCAGGGTTTTTTTTGAAGATTCCACATTCGCAAAATCGTAGGTTTTTCATAACTGCGAGAGCATAAATGCGAATTACATTTAAGGCAGTGGCCTTTTCTTGCCTTCTGCTGGCTTTTATTCAGCCTCTTCACAGCTCTCTTGCTCTTTTAGCGTTTGTTTCCTGGTACTTGAAGTTCAAAGCTTGCCTTTCAGTGTATTCCCACACACATTTACCTTCATGAATGCCTCCAACACAGACCTCAAGAACCAGGCTAACCCTCATACAGATAGTCTGTATTTCTTCTTGTCTTTTAGATTCAAAAAACTTCTTAATTATACAAGTTCTCTTGAACCTTTTCAAACTATTTCTTTTTGACATATCTCAGAAATAGTGGGAATGAAGATCAAACATCTTCACTGAAAGCTCTTTATGCTTTCTACAGTGATTGTTATTTATTTATTTATTTAACCTTTATTATCCAGGTGGGACAGTTGAGAACCAATTCTCATTTACAACTGTGACCTGGCCAAGAGGCAGCACAGAACAGATATACACACAACAAAACATGCAATGACACACAACAAGCAACAATATAGTAACATGTAAAATCACAGTTTGAAAGCAGGTACAGCGGTGCTCAAGTAGTTCAGACAAGGTATGTTTAAAAGATGACAGCGATACAAGTGTGGTGAGTTTTATGGATTGTTGCAGTGAATTCCAGTCGTTGGCAGCGGAGAACTGAAATGAAGCTCGGCTGAAAGTGGTACGGGCTTTGGGGATGTGAAGCAGAATGAAAGAGCTGGAATGTAGAGTACGGGTGGGGTTACGGACAGTGAGCGGAGGTAGGGTGGTGCTTTACCAATAAGGGTTTTGTAAATGAATAGAAACCAGTGTCGTCTGCGGTAGTGAAGAGATCGCCAGTTCACCATGGGATACAAACTGCAGTGATGGGTATTGAAGGGAGCTCTGGTGACAAAGCAGATAGCAGCATGGTAAATGGTGTCAAGTTTTTGAAGGAGGGTTTTAGAAGCAGATCTGTAGATTACATCACCGTAATCGAACAGTGGAAGAACAGTCATTTGAACCAGGAGGAATTTTGCTGAATGTGTGTATGAAGATTTATTGCGAAAAAGAAAGCCGATTCTTGATTTAACTTTCGAGAGGAGGGTAGTGATGTGCGCTTCAAATGAAAGTGAACAGTTGAGCCAGATTCCCAGGTACTTGTAGCAGGTGACAAATTCAATTTCAGAGCCGTTTAGTGAGAGAAGTTTTGTTGGATAGTCAGTTTGCAGGTGATTTCTGTGGAAAACCATACATTGGGTTTGGTTGTGTTTAGTGACAAGTGTAGATCAGACATAGCATGCTGGATACTGGTGAAGCTAGTCTGTAGAGTGGATAGAGCGGTGTGGAGGGAGGGACTAGATGTGTAGACAATGGTGTCGTCAGCATACAAGTGGATGTGTGAATTATTTACAGCGTGTGTTATGTCGTTAATGTAGACGTTAAAGAGTGTCGGACCAAGTATGGACCCCTGTGGGACACCTTTGTGAATAGGCTCTGAGAGGAGACCCTCCGCCTTCACTGACTGCATGCGCCCACAACAGTAGCTAGCAAATCAATGTAAACAATTGTCTGAAAGACCAATGCACTGTCATCTTTTTAACAGAATGAAATGGTCAACAGAGTCGAATGCCTTAGCCAGGTCTATGAAAACAGCGGCGCAGTATTCTTTGTTGGAACTACATGTTTCTTAATGAAAACTAGAGTAGGACCTTGTACCGTGGGGCTCTAAAGTTTCAGTATTTTTCTCAGAAAAACACAAACCCCCATTTTTTTTATTTGTCCTTGCTGTGTTGTATGTCCCCAGATCCAAACAGGTCCACAAAACAAAATTAAAATCCTACCTATTTTTTTCTTTGGCTCAAGGGCTGTCCTTTATTTGATTATAGTTTAAAACACATTTCAACCTTACAATAACAATCTGTGGTCATAGTTGAGTTTCTTTTATTTTATTGATTTTCCAGCAACCTCTAAAGGCTCCAAAGCACTTTGGGTTCCAGCGCTGTTCACATTATATCGTTTTCCTTGTCAATAGTTTCAGAACGCAGTTTTTGTGTTTGTGTTTTTTTATTCTTTTTCTAATTGCCTTAGGGAAACACACATACCACAGCTTTAGGCGAGACTTTGTTGCACTTTGATTCCTATTAGAGCGCGGTGACTTGCATGTTCAAAGCCTCTAATATGCACAGATCCTGCTTTTCCTGCCTCTTCCTCTGCTGTATTGAGCTTTTTTCTGTGCACTTCTGCAAGTCGTATAATCATACTTTTAAATTTAGTTGTTTATTTATTTATTTTTATTGCTATCTCTCAGGCGGTCACGCCATATAACAGCATCTGCACCAGTATTGATTCTGGCTTCAAAACTCACACAACCACACACATAAACACACACACACAAACTGTCAATAGTCACTTGTATCTGTTTTTGCATGGAGCAAAACACATTATTAAATCACTCAAAAACATCTCTGTCCTAATTTCGTTAAAAGTTCTTGAACTTTACTTACTGTTGACCTTTTGTGATACTGCAATATTAATTATAACAGTACATTAGTAAACTAATTTTGTCTTTGGGAAATTAGGTTTACTCTCAAGTAGTACACAGTCCTGTAAAACACATGTTTTAAATTTGGTGATTACCGTATTTTCCGCACTATAAGGCGCACCTTCAATGAATGGCCTATTCTAAAACTGTTTTCATATATAGGGTGCACCACACTATAAGGCGCATAGAAGAGAAACTACTGTAGTGTCTGGGGTTGTGTTATCATCCATCTAGATGAAGCTGCACTAAAGTGAATGTCAGCAAAACAGTCAGATAAGTCAGTCAGTCAAACTTTATTAATAGAAAACAAACCAACGTTCTGACAACTCCGTTCACTCCACAACAAGCTAGTACATTCACAATACGGTACCGTACGTACCAGTAGCTCTTACCGGTATTTGCTCCGCCTTCGTTGAAAACAATGTATTTCCAACTCCATTTGTCACAGTTCAAAGCTACATGAACAGCTGTTTTATTTTTTTCTCCGAGGTAACGTCAGTGACGTAGTTTTATCTTTTACCAACAGC
>OOFC01049369.1:54767-83325 GCA_900323345.1 Pseudochromis fuscus | reverse complement strand
GATCACCATCACTACGCTTCTCATAAATTTTAATGGAGCACTTTCTCTGTCGGCTCATTTCAGGACGCTTCTTAGCTCGCGCCTCAGTCCGTCTGTATTGTGGGGATTTTAACCCTCCTTTGTGCTGTGGTAAAATTTAACCCCGACACAAAACGATTTCCAACAGTGTTCAACCCGAACACAATAGAAAAGGTTGAAAGGCTCGGTCTTGACCCTGCCGATCAGATACATGTCGTTGTCCCATCCAACAGAAAGGAAGAAAGGAGAATTCCAGCTGTAACCTGTTAGATAAAAACCTCTTTGTCACAATAAGGGCACCAGCGGAAGTGGAAAAGTTTATAGCGCTCTGGTCATTACAGTGCAGTTAATGTTAGAAGGGCATTCAACCTTTCATGACACATCTGTGCCTCTGATGGATTGCTTATAAATGTTTTTATTGGTTTGGAAACATATTTAACACAGATTAAAAAAAAAAAAAAAAAACTCAGAAGATTTACATGTTTGGGCCCAGGTTTAGACGTGAGGTTGCAGTCATTGTGAAATGTTATGGCCCTAAAATATTAGCTCTCCGCACATATGCTCTCGCCCCAGGCATTTGTAATAACCGCCTCGTAGATAGTAAGGGCTGGATGTCAAAGATAATTTATTTCTGCAAAGCAATAAAAAATAAGAAAATGAACGAAAAGGATTTGCTGCCCCCTTAACTTGAAAGTTTGACCTTCAGTTTTCCTTGTGAGAACAGGACGTTCTTTAAAGAAACAAGTTTATGAATTTATTTGAAAAACTATTTACCAATATCTGAGTTGAATTATTACTCAGGCTGAGGAGGTGGTGCACACATCCTCTGTGTAGCTGTGAATGGTTTCAATTATCAACCACGCCAATCCTCCACAGATTTTTATTTTCTCCATCTTCCCTCTGAACCTTGCAGACAGGCCTGCTGTCCATCCTCGAATTTAAATTTGGCTAAACAATCATATCAAAGCTGCTTGTCATTTGAGTGTAGATTTTAGGATCCTGCTGCAGTCTGTCTCAGCTTTTTAGATCCCTCCCCCATGTATTAATCAATATCTTTACTGACTGTGTGTATGTGTGGGTTTTTTTTTTAAAGGAACTGGTAATGGCAAAAAATTAAACCACCAAAGGTATGATTATGTCTTAGATGCTGTTCATACTTAGTTCAGGTGATCAGATCACAAGTGGACACAGGAGATATATTTACATTCACACCTGTTTTTAGCACGTGTCTCCAAACCACACTGCCGACCTCTTGATGTCACTACGGCAACGCCACAAGAGCACCTGCTTCTGTAAACAGTAAAGTGAGATAAAAGAGAGAAGGCAAAATGATACAATGGTACATGTGTACTTTTCCTATTGTCTCTGGTAAAAGGAGACATTATTAGCTTTAATTAAAGTCAACATAGACCAAGGCTAAATTGTATAAGCAAACATAAGGGATTGGTGCGTAGGATTTAGTGGTATCTGGTGGTGTGGTTCCAGATTGAATGTGTGTGGGAAGCTGTGGTGGCCGTCAGAGGCAGAAACCTCTACACATCTAAACTGCCAAACATGTCATCATCTGCTGCTGCATTAAGGAGCCATCATACGTTTGTGGTGGTGGTGGTGGTGTTGGCTCATGGAGCATCTAATGTGGGTGCACATTTAAACACAGAATCCAGGATGCTGCTCCAACAGGTCATTTAGGTAGGTGCATTTAAATGAGAAAAACTGTTCTGAGTGTTATCAAGAAAAAAACCCAAAAGTTAATGATAAACAAGTAGGTTACTGCTTTATGTAACTCATTCATGCATTCTTAATGTGGTCATCAACTCAATCAGACAACATTAAAACAGGACTTTACTATAATAAAATCATTCATGTGAAAACAATCAACAAAACAGTTTTAAATCCATAATGATCTCACATCCTTGTTCTGGCTGATGTTTGGAGGGAAACAGAGGAAATCCACCAGCCTGAAGGGCTTGCCTATAATATAGAGTCCTATATTGTTACTGATGACAGGTAGGATGGAGATTTGTGATTTAATATATAATTATGTTCAGTTTGTAAATGTGTTGCTCATGATAATTAATATTGTTGATCATTTTTTCTCATTGTGGGAAAGAAAAACAACCTAATTATGCCTTATCGTATACAAATGGCACTGCAGATTATTACCAAGTGTAATTAATAATTTTCCACCATTACTATGAATTATGAAGTGTAGCTGTTAGATTTTGGCTGATTTAAACTTGTGGATTTCTGTCCTGAAACTTTGAACATTTTTCCTCTTTTCGCTTCTTTGACAAGAAAGATTCACACTTCACTTGTGCTTGTGCTGTTTTTCTGTGGTAAGTTGGTTGTCAGTACTATAAGGCCACCAAAATCAAGCTGTTGCTTCAGGGTGAAAATGCAATTTGCTCTTTCTAAACCATAGACTGTATATAGAAATGGATGATGGAGCTAAAAAATGAGGGCAATGTGGAATGCAAAAAAGTAAAATACACCCGATGGCCAATAGATGCTGGCTCCAAAAAACTCAATTCCAAACTTGTGATTTTCAATCATAAACTACTGAGCCATTTGAGTTGTTTTTTTTTTTTTTACATCATCCGTCACATACGGTCAACATCTGGCAAACAACCAACATGGCAATGTTCAAATACTGATTCCTTGGCTTCAAAACAGGAGTCCACAAACCAATGGGTGACGTTGCACTTTCATTCATTTCTATAAACAATCTATTGTCTAAATTCAGAGATAAGATTCTGTAGAAACATGGCAACCTTTGTGAAAGGGTCCTACTCCCAATAGATATGTATGTCTAAGCAGCTACAGAGCAACAGATAAACAAAGATGAATTAATTAGTTATGCACTAAAACAGTAATAATATTAGTAATATATTTAATTTCTACCAATGGAGCCCACTAAAAATCAGTTTCTTTTTACAATTGCATTAAACGATTTTAAATGTAATCTTTACATGCTCCTTAGAAAAAATAATTTATTTAAGAAAATTGTGAATAAATAGTCTAACAAAATATGATTATTGTTGCTGTGCTCCAACACCGTGGAGCAGTTGAATGTTGTGTGTTTTGTGCTCCATTCACAAACGCTGCATTCCTGCGGGTCACGTGTGCCGCTTGTTGTCCAATCACGTCGCTCAAGTGGCGTGACGCACGAGATTCAAAGTTGGCAGCAACGTTTCTGTTCATTACACTTCTCCTGTTTATCTCCGCAACTAAAGTTTTTCACAAGCTTTTTAAAAGTTCTATACATCCATGTTTTCATACGAGTGAAGCGGGTTTCTGTGTCTGAATGGAGGGTAAAGTTATCGGACCTGGTCCATACAGAGCGACCAAGCTGGTGAGTCTGTTGTAACCACAGCAATTTACGACTGAGTAACTTTAACTAACGCGACCGTTAGCCGTTAGCTAAGTTTGATATGGTTATTATGTAAATATGAAGCTAGCTAGTTAGCTTCACGTAACTTTACTTGTGTACGTGTGGTCCGCTGTTAGTCGGGGGTATGTGTTTATATTCAGCAAGAAGAAGCGATAACCAACCATCAACACCTGCACTGTGACTGCCACTGTTGTCAATTTATTGGTATATCAAATCCCTCCTTGTAAAAGCCTAACTCAAAGGTAATTACATTATTGTTGCATGTATTTTCTACATAATACTGTGTTTACACACCATGTGTACTTCCTTCACACTGCTCCCCATTATGTAATCTAAAGCATCATACACAAAGCATACTCTGCTGTTACGATGAGCTGTTTTTATATGTATATTCAGGCTGTAGCTTGGCATTTTAAACCTCTTTCCGCTTTAATAAATTACTATATATATTAGTACAGAATCATAGGTTGAATGCCATATTAATATACACTATATGGACAGCACATCAGGGTGTAACTGTATTATCAGGCAATGCACCAATTTTAGCTATAAGCCAGACATTTTTACTTGGGGTAGTAGGAAGACACTGAGGTTACCAATAATAATTTTATAAAAGTGTCCATGACAGTGTGACAGTCTGTCACCAGCTGTCATGTTTAAATGATTTATACTCACTGTTCTGTCTGACATGTCAAAAGGCCTTCAGTGAAAAGGACATTACTCAGTTTCAACAGAGTCTCTGCTGAAAGGAACTTCTGAATCACCTAAGAGGATATACACAGTTTTGACAAAGCTCTTGAGTGCCAGCTTTTGCATCAAAGAGATATTACACAGTGGAAGGGTGGGCTCTTTGCTGACTGATTTGTGCCTGGTTTATTCAGTAACTATTCAAGTCTTCTTAAGCTGCTGACTGCTCTGTTCGGTGAGTGTGTATTGCATTGGAGATAGCTAGTATTTAAACCAATATAATTGGGATTTAACAAGCCAAGGTTACAAGTATACAATAGCAAACACATCTTTTATGTCATCAAAATGTATAATGCACTGTATAAAACTCCTCCGACAGCAATCCACAGTCCCAAGAAATGACATGAGGGAGGGAGAGATGCTGACACACACTTTCTACATCAATTTCTTTCTATTGGACTTTTTCTTTAGTCTGTCACTTTCACAAATTGTCTTAGGATCGGCTCCTTGACGTTTACTTGTCTTGAGCTTCCAGGAGAAAATTAACATGCCATATGTGACAGTATAAAACACATATGGCAAAGTGCAAAAAGGTTTGCACATTGGCAGCTAGGATAGACTTCAGCCCCTCTGTCACCTGATTGGATAAGCGAGTATAGAAGATGGATAAATGTGGCACGATCTGGATTACAAATAAACACGATTGATGCTAGCTGTGACATTTATACCTTGTTTTCACTTTGTTTTAAAATGCCCCTTGAGTGATCGAATCACAAGTGGACAGCCGAGACACATCTTTGTTTACGCCTGTAATTAACATGTGTCTCCAAACTGTCCTCCTGATCGCTTGTGTTCAGATGTCACTCCTGCAGCATCATATGCACCAGAAGGAGCGCAGGTCAAAATGAAGGTAATGTGGCGTGCTTTTGCCAAACGGTCAACTTATCCAGCGTGGACCTGCAGTGTCGGCATCGCATCAGGACGGATTAGAGTTTATGCCACAAAATGTTTATGGCCGAATGTGTCCCAGACCACATCCACATGTGGCTTGAGTGTTTGCCTCTCAATTTAGTGATGTCCACTTGTGATCCGATCACCCAAGATGCATTTTAAAAAGGTTTGCAATGTTTTTTGAAACTTACTGTATCAGATGTTTGTTTTTTTTCTACATTTCTCACACCACAATCTACATCTTTCTGTTTTGCAGTGGAATGAAACCATTAAACTTTTCCGAGGTGGGATGCCACTGAGAAGACACTGGGCGCACTTCCGCTACTATGACCTCAGTTTCACAGGATCCGAGGCTGTAGATTACCTGCATGAGCTGCTGAGGCAAAACTACAACTTTGGACCTGAGGTGACTCGCTACCAGACTCTGCAGCTGCTCAGGAAGTTCCTCAAGGCCCATGTCATTGAGGACATCAAAGGACGCCATGGGACAGAAGACTTTGAAGACAACAGTCATCTGTACAGGTCTGTCACTGTGATTTCTGCCACTTCATACACTGGAAGAGACTGTTGTTACAGAGTACAGCTCCTACATGTTGTCTGTCTCTCCAGGTTCCCCACGCTGTCTCCCCTCAAGTCTTTCCCAACAAGGCCTTTGTTGAAAGATGGTGGTGACCTGCCCAGACTCATTCGCTGGGATGACTATGAGGAATTGCCTCAGCAGGAAAACATTGCACCCCTGAAGTCTGCTGTCATGGTGAGACAGAAACAGAGGTGGTTCGGCCCCATCTGAGCTTTCACTGAGTAATGCTGTGTTTGCAGTCTGTATGAATATGCACATTTAATAGAGAGCAAATGGTCAGATAAGATAAAATCACTTTAAGCAACTTTCCCATTTTAATTACGAGCTAATGATCTTATGCAAATGATTCAGCTCTCAAGGGTATATTGGAAAGTGAAAAATTAAACAGCAAATTTGATGTAATGCAGACCCAGTACAAGGGCCAAGCAAAAAGTCTTTTTACACAAACTTTTAGTTCAGTTGCTTTTGTTGTTGCTCTGTTCTGGGGTATGGTTTTAAAGACATGCTGTGATTTATAGCGTCATATTGAGAGGCATTCCTAATGTTGTGTCCACCACAGCTATACAGTGGTGTAACCATTTGTCTTTCATTAAAAAAAAGAAAAGACAAATGGTAGAAAGCTGAGATCTAACAGTATAATCCATTATTGTACAAGAAACATGCAGACTGAAAAATATCATAGTGTGTGTCTATCTGAGTGCATTACAATTTGTCGTATTGCTTTTACGCTGTATATTTCCTGTAAATATTATTTTTGTTTTTGAAATCTCTTTGTTTAGACTTCAGATTTGTGGAATAAAAGGCACAGTGTAGCTATTGGAGATGTGCATGAATGCAAGCTCATACGCAGGAAGGAGATAACTCCAAAACAAGTGGACAACATCTGGAAAACAATGACGGTTGCACAGTATGTCACCTTTTCCCACTACTGATTAAACACTCGCATCGTTCATGCTGTTTTGTTTTGAGCAATTTGATGCTTTGTTATAGTTTACAGAGAGTGCTGGGACTGGAGACATTGGATGGAGTTTTAAACCCAGCACATGTGAATGGCAAGCACATTGTTCACAACGTCTTCAGTGTTAATAAAACGGGAATTGTCATATTGGAGAACAAAGCAGGTATGTATGCTGCTTACAAATGGAGGAACAGTTGTTTTCTTTGTTGTACACATTGGTTTGTGGACTTGAGTTTTGAAGCCAGGAGTTTGACATTTGAACATCACCATGTTGGTTGTTGAAGCCACAAGTGACCATATTTGGATATAAGGGGAGGAGTTAGGAGGTGAGTAACCCTTGAACCCAAAGACACTACCCAATGTGTATGAGACTGGAATTCAGGTCCTGTCTCATTGGAGACCAGACCTGTCAGTCAAACTAACCACGCCCCTAAATTCTCCTCTTTTTAAAGAGTAATATCTACTTAATGATGTTAATGAATTTCAAATGGACACCAGATCACTGAGAAGAAGAGTTTAGCTGATGAGATCAGATTGATTTGTGGAAAAATGTATTGACTGAGTATTTCATAATTGACCATTTTTGAATTGAAGTCAACTGCAGTCAGTTTCTTGGAGTCAGCATCTAGTGGTCGTCAGAAGTATTGAACTTTTTTCGTCTGCTTAAAGCGTCTGCTTTGGCCTGATTTTTGAGCCATGCTTCTTCATCCATTTCTAGAAACAGTCTGGTTGCAACTTACAAAAATCTTCTTCTTTTTCCTTTGCTTTTCCAGAGGACATGCCCTATTGGGTGGTATCAGCAATGAAGTGCCTCGCCAACTGTAAGTAACCAGTTTTTGGTGACTCTTTAGTCATGTTTAAAAAAATTAATAAATTAATTAAAACCATCATCTACTTTGGAATTGTATCATTATCTTCGGGGACCAGGACTATAGTGAACACAAGCACCTGAATAATATTAGTATCACTGTATTTTTTTGTATTTTTATTGGTTGGTATTCCTTGTGAAAAGCAATAAAAACTTGCTGTTTTCTTTCTCAGGGCCCAACGGCAATGAAACCAAACAGCCAGTGTATCCGGGTTTTGAGAGGGATGTGCTGAGAACTGTGGCAGATTACTTCCAGAGACTCAAAACACCCTTGTTGACTTTTCATCTCTACGAAGTTTTTGTCAATATTCTCAGTGAGTGCTTCACAGTGCAGCTCCGATATAATGTTTTTTGGTTTTTTTGCACTACTACAGATAAATATTTGCAGATTGCCTTCAGACAGCAGAACCTTTTCTCATGTCACTCTCAGGTTTGCTGCATGAGCAGGAAGTAGCCACCGAGGCGCTTCAAGTCAGCTGTCTCCTGCTGCCGCCGCCCAACCGAAGACGCCTCCAGCTTTTGCTGCGGCTCATGGCCCGCGTCTGCCAGAATCCCCACCTGCCTCCACTCAATGACACCATTGCTACACGCACACTGGTACACATTTTTAATTTATTTATTAAATAGTCCACTGTTGTGCTGCTGCTCTGTTTAGAATAGTTTTTTTGAGACAATCCCAGGAAATTACGAAGGTTACGATGCTTGAATTTGAACTCATCAGTACAGATTTTTATAAAACACAATCAAAATAGATCTATGATATGAATGTATTTTAATGTCTACTCTTTCATTTAGAACACTGCTACACACACACACAGTAGTGTGAAATACACACACGCATGGACTGGTGACAGTTGCTAACTATTTATTATTGGCAGCACCCAGCTCAAGTTAGAATCATAGATTGGTCAATGCTATCATGACGTCACCCTTTGGTTGGATTGTGGACTTGTTTGGAGCCAGAATTGACCATATTTGGATATGAAAGGATGAGTGAGGACTCAGGTCTCACCCTCGAAGCCAAGGTCACTACCCAATGTGTATGAGACATTTAGTTTAGATTCAATCAAACTAACCTCGCCCCTAAATCTTGATTTTGTTTTCAGATGGACCACCAGATCATTATAAAGAAGACTTGACTTGAGCTAATGACATCAGAGTAACTTGTGGAAAGAAATTATTGGCAGAGGATTTTATAACTGGATTTGACAGTGACAGTATTTTTTCTGAGACAGCATCTAGTGGACACTGGGGGTTTTAGACCTTTTTGTAGTTACATGTTGGCCTTATTTTTCAGACCCGTTTGCTTCGTCTATTTCTATATATAGTCTATGATTATCACTACAGCAGCCCAAACAAGACAGTGGTAGGGTTTATGGAGCATTGCTACACCTGAAGCTGACTCTCATTTGTATGTACAAATATTAATGTCTGTTCTTGAGTTGCTTGGATATGATTGAGGTATGTAGAAATGCTCCTCGGCTGCATGAGCATTCTGGTATTTGGTCGTCTACAGCTCGTCCTTGATCGTCCGACTCAAACACCAAATGTCTCCATGCACAACTCGGTGTGTTTTTTCTTCAGTCAATCTGTTGTGCATTAACTGTCATCATCCCACATGTTGTAGTTAATGTCCAGTACCTCCACTGCCTGTCATACAGAAACACTCCTCGAAAAACAAACACCATCACTTTTTTTGAATTTTGAGATTGACTTTGAAGTAACAATTTGTAACAAAACACAACTTTGAAACTTTGAGATTGTTTTTCCATAGTTTGTTATCTGGTTCTTGTTCCCTTGGATTATGTAAGAGAACAGATTTCTCACATTGTCTCCGACAAACTACAAGGGGAAAAACAATCAGGCCTAGGGGCAGATTGAAGCTGTGGTTAGAAGTGTTCCTGCAGAATTGCTGTGACCTGCTGAGAGTAAATGGGATTCAGGGGAACATTCTCAGAAAGGTAGAAAATCCCTCTTTGCAAAGAGCAAAAAGAAAATTAAAAATGCTAAAATCTGCACATATATTATCAACAACAATTCATTTTCCATGATGGGATTTGTGAACAACAGCTTGCCCCTTATGCCTATTCATTAATTACACTAATATACAGTTTTAATTATAATCCAAGTTAACTATTGCTAGAGCTATCATCTGAGACCTAATGAATTAACTTCAAAATTATTTTTAATTTATGTGTGTGACCAGAGGCAGTCAAAGAAGGTTATTTGATTGTTTTGTCTTTGGTCTCTGTTCTCTTTGTGTCCTTCATTGTTTTTCACCTCTCTTTTTATCCTCATACTCTTTGTACGCTACAAATGAAGTCAGTGATATACATGAAAATGAAGTGTAATGTATTCAGGGAGGCCTACATAGAGTAACTGCAAACTTTTCCTGCCACAGCACCTCCAGTTTTGTACTGCCCTCTGCACAACACCACGACCCAGCAGAAAATAAGATTCAGGAAATACTAATAATATGTGTTTATGCACAAAGAAGTTCATAAGAAAAATGCAAAACTTTCCAAGGTCATTGCTGACAAACAACTGCAAAAAGAGAATAGTCAAGGAAAATACATTAGACTTTTTCTGCCTCTGTGTGCATCAGGAATACATAACCTTCATAATCAGCTATGGCCTGACATAAAAAGCATTGAAATTTATTATTGAGCCTCAGGGACAATGTAATAATGTGGACCACGTTGCATAATGCAGGTCAAAAGATGAACTTGCAGCAGAAGTGGTTGGGTAGTAACTAAAACTCTGTAACACTGCATGCATTCAAAATCCAAACATTACGAGCTCCACAGATGTGGCTGGTATTATGGATTTATTTAACAGGTGTTTATCATATTGTGTAATGTGACGGATACAGGAATTTACTTTCTCATACGTCTCCCGTCGTGTTCTCGGTCCAGATGGTGCAGATGTTCTCTCAGTGCGTTCTGGGCTCGGCAGACGAGATGGACTTGGACGAGCTGCTCGCCACCAAATTGGTGACGTACATGATGGAGCACCATAACACCATATTCCAAGTGCCTGCCAAGCTGCGCAGCCAGGTTGAAGAGCACCTGTCCCACCTCAAGAGAGCTCAGGTTAGTACATGTTCTGCAGTTATATTGCAACAATGAGTAAATGAACTGAGTAGCAGTGAGAGTCTGTGCAGGTGGGAAAATTTCACTCCCTTTTTGCATCAGGCACTTTCACCCACTTTCTGCTGCATCTGTTACCTCATCTGTGAAGGAAATGGCTGCATCATCTTGCCAAGTGTACAAGTTGCTACTGTGAGTGGTAAATTAAGATGTAATTAAAAGCCACATAATATCTGGAAACTACATACAATTTCTGTGTAAATGTTAGTGGGGAAGCACTTATCACATTAGCTTGAGACTCAATGGCCCTGTGTGTAATTGTGAGTTTAGTGTCCAATCTGGCAAAAAAAATCACCATTTAGGAATTTGCTTCTGTAGTAAATAAAGAGGTTTGATAAAGATAAATGCAGAGCAGCTGGTCAACATGAGGATCATGGGATAAAATGAAATCAGGATCGTTGTACTGATGCTCAAAATCCTTGAGATGGTTAATGCTATGTTTCCAGGTCTGAAAAGTGCTTGAATTTTAGATAAAGTGCTTGAAATTAGAATTTAGAACTATATGACTTTCACAGAAATTGTGATCAGACTGAATAGTTTGCTTCGAGATAAATGGGTTAGAGAGCTTTGAGTGAAGACTGATTGATTCATCTGGGCCCTGCTGTGACTGTGATCTGACAGTCTACCCCGTCCCAAGGTGTTTGAAAAATTGAAAAGTGCTTAAATTTGACTTTGTAAAATGTGTTTGAATCCTGTGAAATGCCCTTTAGAAGAATGTATGAGCAGCTGTGGTTATAAAATTAAAGAAGTTAAACATCAGTTTTGTTAAGTCTAAGTTGTGTTGCTGTGTTTGAAGCCAGAAGTGACCATATTTGGATATGTAGGGAGGAGTGAGGAGGCGGATCAGACCCTTAAACCCGAGGACACTGTCCAATGTGTATGAGACTGGAGTTCAGGGCTGTTCTCATTGGAGATCTGATTAACCACGCCACAGTGTTCACTCCAAACTTGAGGTGATTTCGTCACACACTAGTCACAGCCAACAAGAGTAACTGGAACCTGGGGCAGCCGCCACCTCCACCATCACCAATGAATGAGATCACAAATATTACTGCATTCTACCTGTTGTGTAAGTCAAAACCTCCTTCTTAGTTTTATCCCAGTGCAGAGTCAAAGTCGTGTCTCAAAGCTCAGCAATGATAAGATCGTCCTCAGTTTCTGTTCGGTGATGTCAGGGAGTCCCAGCGCCGATTGGTTTTCATGTTACCACATGACAGAAATTTGACACTCAGTTAAAACTTTTTAAACTCATGCAGACTTTCTGTCTCCTCCTGTGTTTTCAGGAGACATTCAGGCTGTGTCCAGTGCGAGCTCACACCCGGAAGATTTGACTTTAGCTAATGACATTAGAAAGATGCCTGGGAAAAATGTATTGATTGATGCAAAAATCCACATTTTCAATCATGAAATACTCAAAGTCAATTTGTTTGTTTGTTTTGGTTTGGTTTTTTGTAGGCAGCATCTAGTGGCCATCAAGGGTATTGCACCTTTTTACACTTCCACATCAGCCTCATTTTTGAGCTTCATTTATTTCTGTATTGAGTCTTTGGTTGCACTGTCACTGCTGCACTGAAGCTTGATGTTGTCGTCATTGCTCTGTATCTGTTGCTATGGGAAACACTACCACATACCCAACCTCCCATAGGGTGTCTACTCACTCATGAGTCCCATTTCTTCAAGGTAAACATGTTTTCTTCAACGTAACACTACAGTGTCTGGGTGGTATTAGTTAAAATGAGAAAAATAATAGGCTTGTGATTTATTTTCCCTCCATGTGAGGCACACAGGTTTTCAGAAAGCAGAGTGATTAGAATCTGCACAGCTGCAAGCTGCAGTGAGAAGACGGTGGAAATCCTGCAGGAACACTTGAGTGAAGGGGATTGAGACAGCCTCATGCTAATCTGTGAGCAGAGACTCACTGGTGTCTCATCGCTGCTACAGAAATAAGACCAAGACAGACACTGTGGGACAGACTTCTCTCAGACTGTTGCTGCTCTCTTCATCAGCTTCATAGAATAACAGGAAATGTTTCCAATTATTTTTATTTGTTTTCCTCTGAACACACAGTCGGCTCAGGCTGACGTGTGTGTTTAGTTTTGGCTAGCATGCCATTAAAAGTAGAACACAGACTGTATCGACAGCCTGTGTTCAACATTGTTTGGCCTACAAATGAGGGTCTGATTGATTTTTGTCTTGCAATCCAGCAACAGATGCATAAGCTCAGTTATCACCAACTGTGAACAGAACTGGAAACATGGCTGTCTCTGAAAGAAGTGCTGTAGATTACTGGTACATCGTGTAAAAAATATTTTAACCATAAGTTATATTGTGGACTCATGTTAGGAATTAGTGCCATTAAATATTGATGATGATGCAGGAAATAAAGGTTGTGATATTTCCAGTATTTTATAGAAGCAACAATGGAAATATTCAGATTATCATTGATTATGTTACACCTGTGTTACACTAAATATGCACATTAATCCATCATCTCTCTCTCTCTTTCCATCAGATCAAATACGCTGGTTCAGATACAGATTTCAGCGCATCTCCAGCGTTTTGTAAGCAGATCCGCAGGGTGGAGTGTGAGGAGCAGAGGGTGATAGGTACTCAGACCCCCCTGCAGCAGCTGCTGGAAGGCCTGATTGCAGACAAAGAACTCCCTGCTAAGGACAAGAAGAAAAGACTTAAGCAGGTAAGCCTGTCCTACAGGGACATGTTGAAGTAGAAGTATCTCTGGATTTTTTTTTATGGGACCACAGATATTAAATTATTCTCAAAGAAGAGGGTGTCAGAACTGGGACAGGGTTGAAAAAAAAAAAACTTGGGAGTACTTGTTTTACTGTGACGTAGGTGCTGGAGAAGATGCTAAGAGTAGGTAACAACAACATGAGTGTCATGTTAGGGTGTAGCAACAGGTCTGCACCCACTTTCTGGTGTATGCAGATATTTAGCATTTTAGCTGGATGATCAGGGACAAGTTATGGACAACCAGATGCCAGAATGCAAATGGTTCCACAGAGAACACTGAGCAACTGAGGGAACAGCTTCAAATTTATCTAAAGACAGGCATCTGTGCGCAGACTGCAAGGTAAGTGTGTTTCAGTTGTTCACTCTAACAAAATTGAAGTGCTATTGTTTACATGTTGCGGCAGCTGCATCTGTTTGTAGAGGCAGCTTATAAAGAGAGCTGGATGCAGCTCATAATGCATTTCCTCCCCCTCTCAGTTTCAGAGGTCCTACCCAGAAGTCTACCACAATCGATTTCCCACAGAGGAAAGCAAAGCTGCTGTCATCCCAGAGAAAACCCCGCGGCTCAAACCTCATCTCATGTTCTTTAACCTCAAGAAACCCTTCCAGCCTTTTCAGAGGAGCTGGAGTTTTAGGGCATGATCTGCCACCACTGGCAGACTTCAGGCTGTTAATACATCTCAACCTCAGAGTAACAAGACACGGACGAGTGTGGCTGTGACGGTGCTCCAGCCACAGTTTTTGTGCTCTTCATTAACCACTACAATTTGTATTTAAATGAATTTGTAGCACTGTTACACTAAGGTGATAATTTAAAGGGCTAGTTCACTCAAATCACATTGGCACCTATTGTCAGGTAAAAAATAATCATAAAATGGATTTGGATGGATGAAGTGGCCCTTTCAGAAATGTCTCCTTTCTGTGTTGCTAGGAAACTTGAAGTATTGGAAACAATAAGCCACTAACAGTGAACCACTGATGTTTCTTAAAATGAATAGTTGATGTACATTAAAACATTTTTACTGTATGATAGAAAAAGGTCTTAAAAGCAGAATTTTAAAAGAAAAATTGAATGAAATGCATTTCAAAAGTATTAATGAATAATTAGCTGTTGATACTATAGATTGTTCAGTGTTAACGATCTAAATACATCACGCTCTTAGAAGATTAATGTTGACATACAATTATGCTGTATCAGACATATTCAGATGCATTTCTTGGTGTAACTGACCTTTCATCAGAATACGTTATTTCAAGAGATTGTTTCTTGCAATAAAAAGATGAATTTATTTTTCTAATCATAATGATGTTGAATTAAGGCAGCCTAATTGGTTTTTCCTTTTTTAATCTTTTTTTAATAATGTCAATGAACATATCAAGAGTTTGGCTAGAAAGGGAATATATGTGGCATTTTTAAGTAACTGTTAGGCTTCAGTTGAGCCTCTGTTGATCTCAGTTGTTACTCCACACAAATCACAACATTGCTGTAAAAGTGTACGACTACATTAGATATACTGTATATATGTCTCTCAGTATTGTCCCTACAAGTTACTTGACAAGTCCTACACTACCTGCACTCTTTAAACAAATCATTTCATGTTTGTACTTGTTGGATTTATTCTGTATATAGGAACTATTTCCCTTGAATGGTACATATTTCAATGTCTTAAATACTGTTTTCAGTGTATTTTGTCATAGTCTGTCCTGTCATGTCAATCAGGTTGTTTTTCACTTGATTTGAAACTTAAATGGGTTTATTTTTTTAATGAGGTCTGATGTTTCTTAATAGATTTTCATAAATGCTCTTAAACAAATGCTGGAATAACTGTTACACTTGAATTGCTGCTCTGTGCTGGAAAAATAATCAACGGTATCAAACTGAATTCATGTAGATGCTAATTTTCCAATAAAGATTTAACTAATGTATGCAAGTTTTTGATGTCTTCTTTTTCAGTGTGTGGGTGATTATTACATGATGGATGATTGGATGTTGTTTTGAACAGATGCAAACTGCCACCTCGCATCTTGAATGAAAACGATATCATTTCTTGTGCAAAACCTGCTGTAGAGGAGTCATAAAGTAATACTGCAAGGGCAAATCAAGCAGAGAATAATAACTGTATCCACACAGGGACAGAGTGTTTTAGATCAAAATAATTAAAAAATAAATTAAACTGAAGCAGAGCACTAGAAGTACAGAGAGTTAGTATAGCCCATCAATGCAAAAATATCAAATATATTGGAGTTCAAAGTAAAACAAAGATTAGTGAAAGACTTTTTAAAAAGATGGTTTAAAAGATGATGTGCCAGTTTCAGATCATTAGTAAGATCTGGGTCTTAAGAACAGCCCCAAGAATCCTGTGTGAATCCTGCACTCTGACAAGGTCATTAGGTGCTTTAAATGTGAGAAGAAGTTTTTAATCCATCCTGAGACTGACTGACAAAATAGGGCTAATGTGCTTGTCTTGGAATTTATTGAAAACTTCAGCTGCAATTTGAACAGACTTCAGGCGTGAAATTGTTTTTAGCTTAACCTTGAATGAAATATACTACAACAGTCAAGAGGCAATCATATGAATACATGTGTGACCTTGTCAGATTGGTCAGATTGGGAAACAGAGCACCTAGGCTTGGAAATGCTGCTCAGTTGGAGGAAGCATGATTGAACGACACTTCAACAGACAGTTAGCTCCACACTGTTGTACAATACATCAAGGGTGTGTCTAGACTTGCTTTTAAAATGGGTCTCAGCGATTGGATTACATGTGGACAGCCAAGACACCTTTTGTTTACACCTGTATTTAACGTGTGTCTCCAAACTGCCCTGCTGACCTCTTGTGTTCAGATGTAACTATTGCAACGTCAGATTTTGTAGAAAGTTAGCACAGTTAACTAAAAGAGAGGAGAAGGCAAAGTGATTCAAGAGCTGTTTTACGGGTGCAGGCAAGTCCAACTTTTTCAGGTGGTTGGACGAGTTGCAAATGAGCGCAGAGCAAGATGAAATAGACTGTGAGAAAAGCGGTGGCTTTTCGTCCTGCATTGACGATGAATTTTCTATGATATCCTTATCGGAGACATACTAGCATCGCACTACGAAAGATATGTGGTCACGTGCATCCCAGACCACCTCCACTTGTGGTATGAATGATCAAATCTCAATGCAATTTAGTGGTTGTCTACACTCGTATTTAGCGCTGTCCACTTGTAATCCAATCACCCAAGATGCATCTCCAACCCAAGTGTAAACTGCCTCCAAGATCTCTGGCTGCTCTTTGAGATTTGTGAACATAGAGCAAAGATGCTTCTGCAGAGGAAATGTGTTTGAAAGGCTAGGATTCTTTCAGAGTTATCTTCAGCTGAAGGAAGACGAGGCATTACGTGCTGTGGGTTGCTTTCTTCACTGTTTTTTATCGGGACATTGATCTGTCATCTGCATAACAAGAGTAGCTAGAATTACTCAGAGTTTATAATCCTCAATTAAGGCATTATCCAGCTGTACTGATGTTATAGACTGCACACTGTTGCGCTCCTGTGGCAAATAGCAACACTGTCTTTTTAAAACATTCACCTACTGTATTATTAGAATCTGAGATTTTCTGGGATCTCAAAACTTCTTCGGACAAATTCTCATCATCTGATCTTTCTCTATCCCTCAAAAAATATCAAGATCTGTTCAGTAGATATTTACAGTATTTCTAACAAACAAACAAAACAAAGTGGGTGAAAACATAACCTATGTCCTCATGTAAGGATTTAAATAGAGAACAACAACAAGCCAAGAACAGAGCCTTGGGGAACACCACGGGTCAGAGCAGCCACTGATTACCTGAGTATTTTCTGTTTCACAAGTCCAATCTAATCCAGTGCACAGCAGCATCTTTAAGGCCACTCCACTTTCTGAGATGAACAAACAGAATTGCATGATCAGCAAACTCAAAACTGAGCTCAAGCAGAATTCAAATGAAGCCATCATCAGCATCAGCTATTTACAGTTAATGGAGTAAACTTATGTATGTGAGCTGGATGGTGGGTTAACTACAGAATAAACTGTTTTTTAAAGGGTTTTGTGCTTGTTGCAGTTTGTTGAAATGATGCCAATAAGGACCTGGAATCTTTGAAAGGTTTTTGGTACTTGGACATAAGGTAGACGGACAGCACAGCACAATTTATACACTGTTGGCGAAGCAGAGGAAGACCTTGAATACAAACATTTAATAGATAAGGTTATTATTCTAAATAAACAATGGTGCAGTTCTCTATTTTCTCTCAGATAATTACTACATAATTAAAGAACGCTATGCAATATGTTTGCAAAATGACCTGTAGTCACTGAGTGTTTTCAGTCCTATTTTCTCTTGCTATATGTGCCTATAAAAACCTCTTAGCTGCTGGTAATCACTCTGCATTAGAGCATTTCTGTTTACCTCCCGGGTGCTTGAGTGACAGCAAACTGTTACTGGGAGGAGAAAAGCTTTAGTGTGACACCGCAAGAGTTGCAAGTCAGCAGCTCACCCCTCCCTGATCTCCCAAGTAAACGCTTCCCACACGGTAATAAACTTTGACCTGAACTCAGGAGGTGGGAAGAAAACCTATTTCCCACGCAAGCTATCACCACTAACTGATATGATGAGTTGCAGTGTTGGAGTCTTTATGTTCAAAGTTTTTATTCGGCGACAGCATCTTTCTTTCAAGTTATTGTTATTGTTACAACTTTATCTTTTAAGAAGAACTACACACTCTACACACAACCATCTTAGTTCAACACCATTAGTTTTGAAGAAACCAGTATTGGACAACTTCAGAGTTTCACCAGGAAACTTTAGATCTGTCAAGTTCTTAAACTATTTTATTAAAAATACACGCACACATAAATGTCAGTACCTTGGTGGCACTAGGGGATAAGCAAAATCAATAAAGAAGTCGATATATCATAAATTAAAATAGGATAAAAAACTTCATCCACTGGTAATTCCCGTCAGGCCAACAGATCTTTTTATTGCAGTGAAATAATTTGTATTTTTAGAGCACAGAAATAAATGTAGCTTGAACTAATATTTGTTAAATTACATGCATGAGAAAATAAACTATTTATTTGACTATTAATGTGCATATTAAGAGTTAATGTATACTTGAACAAAATGGGCTTCATCAACTTAATAAATCCTACTACGATAAACTAGAAAATACAAACTTGTTAACTTAACACAAAATAACTTGATACCACAAACTTCCACCAAGGTATAATCCAGCTGATATTAGAGATTGAACACTGTTGCCCTCTGGTGGTCAAATAGCAACACTGTCCGGTTGCAACTTTGATCTTGTATAAGCAATAAGGATTTGGGGATTTTGTTGATTTTTCCCAGAAGTTAATAATAAGTTTCTAAAGTAATACCCCATCTTTAAAAAAAAAAAGAAAAAAAATGCGGTCTGTTGATGTTGCTAAGCGAGAAATCAACACAATCAAAAACCTGTGTGGTGAAGTTATATATGTCTTTGTATATAGGAACACTGGTGATGAAGTGGGATTGACAGTGTTAAAGGTCAGGATATTGTCAATTCTTCATTCTGCATCTTCAGAGACCTGTAAAATACTGTACAGCTGTTAAAGGCTCTTCCGTCTATTATTCGGTGAGATATTTCAATCTGAACCAAAGTGTTGGATGTGTCATAACATCCAGTCAGAGAAGAACAGAGTGTTTTCAGTGCTGAACACAGATTTAGAGTGAATCTGTGCCTGTGTTCACACCTTTGTTGTGACCTTATGTAAAGCAATCATCATTGGGCTGCCTGTAACATTTGTGTGCTTCAGTGTGACAAAAAATAACTGTCCATAAAACTGAGTAATATGCAATGTGTATTATTCTAAACATCATTGCAATCAGTCTGTTGTGAGACTCTGAGAGGATGCATCGAGCGCAGGCTCTCAGAGTCTCACAACAGACTGACAAACATATACCTCTGGCTATTCACTTTAAGATATCCATCTCCTGTCTGCTGTGAAATATAATTTAGTTTGTGTCCAGAGCAATGCAGACAGATAGAGGAGCTGGAGACAGAAAAGAGAGAGTGATGTGAGCGTCCGAACGATGGCAAGGCTGCGGAGACCTCTCAATGACCCTCATGACAAATACAGACAAGGCCTTGGATAAGATGGAGAAAGATGTCATAAAGCTTGCTACCCCACATTTGGTGCTATCATAGATACGCACATTTGAAAGAGCTATACTAATTTAACTTTCAGACCATGGCTAAGGAATCATAAGTAGCAGACTAATGACTCTCTGAAAGTCATCATCTTTTATTATTATAATGTGGTGAGATTAGAAAGTAGTTTTTACATAACGAACAGTGATGCGGAACGGTCTATGCTTATTATTGTGCTTTAGGTATTAACAGTGCATTAATATTCTTCACTGTTTGCCTGCTGATAGTACAGTAAGTGTTTCATTCAGTGAGGCTGGTGATAGCTGATGGCTCAGCAGTTGAGTGAAGGACAGGGAATTAACTCCATCTTCAGGGCCCTCTTCAGCTTTTGTAGCCATGAGCACGAAGCCTGACATGAATATAAAGCAGACAATTTGCTATTACCTCTCGAGATTGTATAGTAAGATGATACCTTGTGCCCTGCTCATGGACACCCAGTATATCAGATCTTTAAGATCTTTCAGACCGTCATTTGTAAATGGACTGAAACACCTATGAGATACAATACAATTTCTTTATTTCTCTTATTAGCAATAATGAAATAATTCTGCAGTTTTTCCACTGCCAAGAAGGCAGACTTCTTTTAGGAACAAAGGAGACGAGTCAGCAGATCTTGATGATTTGTTTTTGTTATTTTCTTGGAAAGATATTTTGTGACCCAAGGAACAAACAATTGCATTTTGAGAAAGATCAGGTAATTGGATCCTGTCCAAAAATCCAGAAAAAACAATTACTTGTTTACAGGGCGGCTGTGGCTCAGCTGGTAGAGTGCCTGTGAATCATAAGGTTGTGGGTTCGATCCCCGGCTCCTCCTGTCCACATGTCGAAGTGTCCTTGGGCAAGACACCGAACCCTAAGTTGCTCCCAATGGTGGCTAGCGCCTTGCATGGCAGCTCTGTAGCCATTAGTGTGTGAGTGTGTGTGTGAATGGGTGAATGAGTTGCCTTGTAAAGTGTCTTGGGACCTAGCTTAGGTCATGAAAGCACTATATAAATGTACTCCATTACTTATACTTGGCATATGTTAAAACGGACAGTGCCTATAGCACACCTGTAGGGGGCAGCAAAACACCAGCACTATGAGTGTGAAGAAGAAGAGGGAAGCAGTAGGTACAAACCTTAGACCAAGGGTCTCCAACCTTTTTTAGGATGAGAGCTACTTTCAAACAATAAACCAAGTCGCGAGCTACCTCTACTCTCCTTAATTATGTGTATTTTTGAACATATTTAGCACATTATTATATGCTTACCTTTGTAAAGACAATTCCGTTCACATTCGGTTCGAAAACAATAGCCGCCAGCCACCAAATGCACACACTCACTACTGCTCATTAGGAGAGGTGGGAGTTATAAAAGCGAACATGATTGGTTGATATTCTTTGTTGGGTGGGGCAGGGGTGGTTTGTTTTATTATCTTTATTTACATTTTGGATTTGCTTGGCGAGCTACTTATTGACGGGTCAAGAGCTACCTGTTGGAGACCCCTGCCTTAGACTGTATATACAATGGACGAAGCTAACATGACATGTCAGTGGTTTGTTGACTCACATTTTGAAGCTGGGAGTTTGGCATTTGAACATCGCCATGCTGGTTGCTTAGAGGCAAAAGTGACCAATTTTGAAAATAAGAGGAGTGAGGAGGCGGGTCTGACCTTTTTGGTAGACGACCTACCACTGAGCCACTGCCATCCCCATATTGACATATGACCATTTTTGAATTGCAGTTAATTGAAGCCAGAGTTTTTTAGAGGCAGCCTCTAGTGGCCATCTGGACTATTGCACCTTTTTGCACTTACACACTGGCCTCATTTTTGCTTTGCTGTGTCCATTTCTAAATACAATCTACACTATTTTATATCAATTTGACCTCATGTAAGTGTAAATGAAAGTCATGTCATAAATTAGGCATGAATTATACCTTGGTTGAAGTTTGTGCTCTCTGAGTGCTTTCTAAATTTTTGCTGTTGTCTTGCTGTGAGGGCTTGTAGTTACAAAAGTCAATTATTTGTGTGTATTTGGTTCATCCTGTGGCTGGACTGTGTGCAATTTGTCCTCCCATAATGTTCATGTCAGTTTTTTCTTCCAGCTGAGAACCACAGTCACAGGCTGGATTGCCAGTCGAGCAATTACTCTTGATTCTGCAACGACAGGAAATAAAACTAAACAGTTACTTCTTGCTTTCTTCTCTTTGAGTTCCCAAGCTGTCAAGGTTGCACATGCCCATATCACATTTTTGTGTGTGTGTGTTATGTGTCAGGGAGTCAGCCCGGGCTCTCTAGTTAGGAAAGCCCATGCTGTTTCCGTAATGCTTTTCTGGGAAGAGACATGTAGCTGTGGTAATTGGTTTTTTCACTCTGGAGAGAGTTTTTTGCACCGTGTCACACGATCACAGCGACCTGAAAGCAATGCATCGCAGGGGAAAGAAGGCTCTGCTGTAGGAATATTTTCCAACTGTCATGTTAAAAATGAAAATATTAGATGCTGTGTTTTTGTCACTGCTTAACTTTCAAGTTAAGCACTCATCTTAATTGACTTGGATTTTCACATGCTGTGCACTAACCATGTCTGAAACTAATCATGCATTAGTCATAATTACAATTGTACAAACATCCACAGCATGACATCCACCTGCTTTGCCAAGAGGCAGCACAACTCATTTTCAAACTGCTCAACACAGCAAATGCCGTGTACCTGTTAAGTCTGAGCACAATGAATCAAACATAAAAGGTTCAGCATTATGAAAAGAAAGTCTCTGCACATAAGAATTAAAACATTTTGTACCATGTTTTTTGGAAAACACAGCTCGCCTGCTGCAGTGAGATGCCTTTCATTTAAAAGACATTGTACGGTGTAACCACAGAAGCTGATACTAGACTGGTAAATATGCAATTAATTACAGCGGTGACAGTGTCGGGGAATTAATGTCAGCTTACATGCACTATAATGAATAATGTCAGAGGTTAAATCATAGCAGTGCACACTTTTCAATGGCTGACCTTTTCAGTCCAGCTCAGCTTTGATTTTGCATCCCCAGACTGCACCGCTTGCTCAGTGAAGCCAAACTTCACCCTCCATCAACGCCAATTAGATAACAGCCAATTTGGAGGAAATGAGGCTGCACTGTCTGTACTTGGGTAAAGTGAGCAACATCTTTGTTTATAAGTGACTGACTGACTGAATGAGCGATGTGTTTTTCTGCTGCTTGCAGCCAGAGTGTCTTTTTGTCTCTCATCTTCTTGTGGTATAGAAAAAAGCTTTTTGTGCTGCTCTCAAGGTGTGATTGTAAAAAATTAGCAATTATGTGTCTTTTCTTCACAAGAAAGAAATATAGAGCCCGTATGTAATAGATGTGTAACTTCCTCCCAGCTGATGAAAGAAGTTTTTTGATGAAAGGACCGTCATAAATCACTATCATTATCTCATCACTGTGTAGCTCCTCTGGGAAATATATCATCATAGCTGTGAAATCTTCAAGAGAGCATCATTAATTTGAAGCTGATTGTGTAATTTTACTTGTTATCAGTTCTCACACACTTTTTATTTTGCACATTCGTTTGCTGATCCAAAGAAGGTTTGCAACTGTGTTCAATGAGGTGCTTCAGGAGTATGGGGTACTGCTGCCACTATTGCGGACCATCCGGTTGCTGTGTTCTCAGAACGAGATCTGGGTCTGTATTTTCTGCAATGATTGCATAATTGTGATGGGCAGAGCGTTGAGGTGCAGTCTGGGTCAGCTGGATGTTGTGTGGGGTGACCAGAGGGTGAAGTGATCAGGATGTGGATCAGTACGTTCAAGACTCAGTCCGTGGTTCCTTCATGGAAACAGATGGCAAGTCCGGTCTGGGTAAGGGGAGTGAACTTACCCCAAGTGGAGGACTTCAAGTATCTCAAGGTCTTATTCAAGAGTGGGGGAAGAAGGGATCGTGAGACTGACAACAGGCTGGGAACAGTGGCAGTAGTGATGCAGTCACTGTCCGTAGGGTGAAGCTTGCTGTTTTCCAGTTTTCCATCTACATCTCTACCCTCACCTGTGGTCCCAGTTTTTGACAATGACCAAAATAATAAGGTTTCAGATACAGGTAGCTGAAATGGTCTTACTTTGCTGGGTGGCAGGCCTCATGCTGTGAGGAGTTCGGCCATTCGGGAGGAGCTCAGGGTAGACCCACTGTTCCTCCACATTGACTGGAGACAGATGAGGTGGTTCGGTGGTCTAGGATGCCTCCTGGCCACCTCCCACTGGAGTTTTATCAGGCATGGCCAATTGGGTGGAGACCCAGAAGTCACCCCAGGACCCACTGGAGGGATTATATCTCCCACTTGGCTTGGAAGTGACTGGGGATCCCCAGGGGGAGCTGGAGGAAGTTGCAGGGGACAGGGATGTCTGCACTTCCCTGCTCACCATACTGTCACCACGACTCTGATGGACAATGCTGTATAAAAGATGGATGGATGGATGGATATCAGAAGCAGGAATAAGATCACTTTCAGGTCAACAATAGCCATACGTCTGTTTCTGCAGTTACCCGAGAAGCGGCTATTCAAGTAGGCAAAGAATGAATGGCGCTGACGTATGTTTCATTCATATTTATACATTCATGATAATGGCCGTTCAGCATCAGCTTTCTGCCACTCTTCGCTGCCACTGAGGTGCTTTTATACACAGCTATTTTCAAAATAACTGATAGCACTCACAAAATGAGCCATCACACACCCTGTGACTCAGACCGAGCTGACGGCAAGAGGAGGCATCCACGAAGCCAGTCCCCATCACTCAGTTATCTGCAGACTTCAGGCAAAAAATTGTAAAGCCATAAATCAAACCTGATTCAGCTGTGAGAATAAATTTGTCTAAGTAAGCAAGTTATTTTTTCCCATGACAGTATATTTATTCAGGACCACAGCCAGGTGAGTGTCACCCAGTCCAGCTATCTGAAACAGACCTGGACGAGCAATAATGAGTTGGATAGACAAAAACAGTGTGTTCCGATGCATTGTATATCACGCCCTGAACGTTTTGAAGTTTGCCCAGTGCCAACACAGCAGCATGCATCACAGTCAGCTTGTTGCCTGGGTTTCTAATGCATGTTGTGAAAATGAGTTTTTCCTTGTGAATGCTCGAGCTGAGTTTTACACAAAATGATTTGAATTTATTATTTTTCAGGGTGTACGCAGCAGAATGTCAATAGAAGAGAAGTGTCTAAGTTTATGCACTACCACATGGTTCTTACTGCAGCTGTAACACAGCCGTTGTCCTTTCTGTTCATGTCCAGTGAAAGACATGAATTTCTAAAATAACATTTTTATCAGCCTCCTTGCCCATGTTTACAGCTGTGGCAGGTTTTACTTTAGCAAGCACTTCATCGATTTAGCATTGAACCTCTATAACAATCTCGGACTCTATAGGTCGACCTTATTTGTTTATTTATTTGTTTTATAAAAGGATCTAAATCAATGTAGCCAAACAAAAATACATCCTCTGTTGTATTTGCACATTTTTTTTCCTTTTCAAAATTTGGCATCCACATCAACACAGATGCTGCTCCACAGCTCCACAATTTGGCTAGAGATTGTGATTTATTATGCAAGTGATGCCTAATGTAGCATCATGTTTCTAGTCTGCAAATGTAAGTGTGTTAACATTATTCCTCCCCAAAGACTATATGTAAAAGATGAATGAAGCCAGCTGATAGAAATGTGAATCCCATTGGGAAGTGCAATACCATCAATGGCCAAAACAGTTTGGCTCCAATTGACTTCAATTCAAAAATGATCATTTTCAATCATGAAATGCTCAGTCAGTAACTTTTTCCCACAAGTCATTCTGATGTCATTACCTTAAGTTAACTCATCTTCTCACTGATCTGTTGGTCCATCTCAAAATCATTTCATCTATAAGTGGATATGAGGTTTCAAAAAGAGGATGCCAATGATTTACACGTGGTTCAGAGGCTCATTCCCTGGGGAACTTAAGTATCATACACATTGTACAGTGACCTCGGGTTCAAGGGTCAGACCCGCCTTCTCACTTCTCCCTTCATATCCAAATATGGTCACTTCCGGCTTCAAAACCCAACATGGCGATGGTAAAATGCTCAACTCCTGGCTTCAAAATGCGAGTCCAGAAATCAGCGGGTGATGTCACAGTGAATACGTTCATGTTGTATGTTCCTCCCTCAGTGCTATTCTCTATTTATCTATCAGGTACCTTTGGACTTTCATTATGATCCAGTGACCTGACTCTCCCACACACCTGCCCTACAGTAACCCCGTTAACCACACCCATTTACACAACTGATTCCAATTTCCCTCATTATCCGCTTAGCATGTATACCAGCTCTCTTACCCCTGCCATTTACCAGATTGTTGAATGCCATACCTGCTGGCCTTCATTTAATCTCCTGTTGATGTCATTACTTTGCATCTCGTTGTCTTCCTGTTCATCTGCATTTTGGTCCTCGTCTTCTGTTGCCTGTCCCCAAACCTTTGACACTAACATACTCACAATGACATGGCCAACACTGTGGCATTGACCTGAAAAATTGTGTACTGCGATCACTAGCTTATCTAAGTGATCTAGCCTGTTAACATTTCCTTAATACTACACAAATTAAAAGTAAGAACAGATGGTGGTTGAAGACGAAAAGTCAAGAGATCACCATTACATTATGGTTTCCTTGAGGGTGACATTAATGTCTTGAACCAAATTAGATGGCAGCTGTTGAGATATTTAAATAAGGGGTTCTCAAAAGTCAAATGTTTGTACAAAGTTTTATGCTAATAGATGTTGGGCTATTTCAGTGTAAAGGATAAAAGCTCGCACACTAGTGGAAAAATCCCCCCCAAAAAAAGTCATTAGGATTTACCCTCTTGACATTTTGAATATTTGGACAAACTATGACTGCTAATGCACTAAATATGGAAGCTGAAATTGTTGGATGTGTATATATATATATATATATTGCTCTTCTGAGATCAGAATTCATTTTGACCTGATGATCCATTCACGGGTCACTCTAGACATCTGTACCAGCTACCAGAGTCCTCAGCATTAGTCATCTAAAAACCATAGACTTCTACAAAATGTCATCACAATCCAGGAACCACAGTAATGAACTAATCACTCTTAAAATGTCAACATTGTTTTGTGGATGTGAACTCAGATTCAATACAGCAACTAACAGTTATTATCCTTGCAATGTGACTTCATAAAACACAAAACTAATTCTCAGCTGGATTGTGTGCCTGTTTTGTCCTCTACGCTGCTGTTAATGGTAATAGCAGTCATCCTGTCCTGTGTTTCAGCTGGGCCTGATTTTTATGCCAATAACCCAAAGTCCCTTGTGTGGTTTTATTTTCAGCATTGCACCTGTGAACACAACTGCAGTTTGTTGTTCCAAACCTATCAACTTCAACTAATAAAGTCGCACCCGCCGCACATCCCCACACCCCTCAGCACAAAAACAAATATTGGATAAAATCACTCCTGATTTGTGACCTTTAGTTTCTTTGTTCATAGAATTGCCTGGTAAAAGCTGGATATTTACAGTACAATGCATCATGGGAAAACAGGCTGTTTCTTCAGACCTCTTTGGGATCATTGGGTTGATCTGATGCCAGGAAATGTACTCTGCTAGCGTGTAATCAACAAAACCAAAACTCTGAGGGGATCTCGACTGGTGGGAACGTACGCTGTTATTTTCTTTCTTTTGGCCACAACTCATAGTGACAGGGAAGGAGGTGAGTGTTGATTTATGGCCTATAAATGAGGCTGAAGAAAGCTTCGTTTTATGAAACTGAAAGCCTCAGTGAGATGAGAGATTTCCATTTGTGAGAAAGCACTCAGAGAAGCAGGTGCTCCCTACAGAATTAAAAAACATTTCTCCAAGGAAAGGCAACAGAGTTGATTTATTTTTAATAATATATGTAGCACTGCATGAGACACAATCAAAAGTCTGGATTCAAAATAACACCCAGATATTGAGCACTTTCGACTGTTTCTCACATGCTGCATTCCAAGCACAGAAAGATTTCAAAAGACAAGAAAAATATCCTTATTTTTTCATATTTTGGTCTATATATATTACAGTTGAATTATTACAGGAAACACAGTTAAAAATACACATCAGGACAACCTCAGTAAAACACAAAGCACTGTACAAACATCATCATCCAAGTGATTGAATAGATACAAACTGAAAGCATGTGAATCCCTCATGAAAGAGCACCTTTGTTGCATGTCCTCACTCAGTGTTATGTTAGTGCAGTGGTCCCCAACCACCGGGCCGGGGATCGGTACCGGTCCGTGGGGCAGTTGTTACCGGGCCGCACAGGAAGAATAAATAAAACTATAACTTCCGGTGCATTGATTATTCGAGTCTGAAAGACATTTTATTTTGAAAGGAACGACCGGAACCTCTTCAACTTAACATAACACATTTGTCACGTGATAACGTCACATACGTTAGCCAAAAAATAAGCCTGCAAACTAGCGAAAATGAATAAAATACAAACGTCTTTGGAGAGCTTCTTTGCAAAGGGTAAGAGGACAACTTTTTATGCCGGTCGTGTTACATTATTTTCACTGTATTTATCTGCCACACCTTGAAGTCCAGCCCGTGAAAATAATGCCTATATTAAACCGGTCTGTGGTGCAGAAAAGGTTGGGGACCACTGTGTTAGTGTATATTGTGTTTGCTTTGACATTCTGTATTTAGTCATTAAGCTTTTTCTTTTAATATGAAATCAAACATTTTGAGAAATATAGATAAGACTTTAGAGTACAGCCTGCAAATGACGTGAACATATTTTGTACACACAGTGTGCCAACTAAACAAGAGAAGAGTTAAAGAGCAGGATTCAAAGGGGAAAACAAATTTAGATAAATAAGTTATGTAATAATATTACATAACCATTGGGGGAGATGAGAGACCATCAGACCTTATCTGTGAGTCCTGTAAAGTATGTGACATGTCATTTTCCATTGAACCGCGGAGATAGATT